>JASAMZ010004410.1:0-12500 GCA_030248115.1 Linhomoeus sp. GSCO2_2 | reverse complement strand
CTGTCTCCAGAGTTGCGCATGGACTCCTCCACGGTGGTGCGCATGGAGGACAAGTCAAAGGACACCGTCTTTCTACACTTCTCCGTCGGAGAGCACAAAGTCCAGGTTGCCGACTTTATGATGTGCCTACGGATGCACTAATTTGTACACTATCAGTAGGTATGTACCATGATAAAGACTAGGGACGCTGGCGTCGCATACATAATTGTGAGAAGAACGGACGCATGTATTTTTTCAGGTGTCGGTGGAGGCAACCGTGGAGCACCCCTTTTTCGTGATCGGTCAAGGCTGGTCCTCGTACAATCCGGCCAGGTCGCTGGCCCTCTACGGACTACAGTGTCATCGTCTTCAAGTGGGCGACATCTGCATTTCCCTCACACATCGGGACGTTGGTCGCAATCTGTCGACGCCGGCCGCTACCGCTGGTGTCGGCCGCTTCCGACGATACACTGTGGGCCCCTCGTCGGCTATCGACGCCCTGTCTGCCGCTGCCGCCGCCGCCGCCATGGCCGGCCCTGCCAACAGCATGGGAGCTCCGTCGTCTGCTGTCATCGTTCCCTCATCGACAGCGATGTCGGTCTCGGTCGGCTCCATCGGTGCTAGCGGAGTCTCGGCATCCCCACGCCGCAAGCGACTGAAGACGGTCGCGACCGTCGGCGGCGGCGGTGAGAGGGAGGCCTCCTCAAGTCCGTCGTCTAAGTCGCCAGTGCCGAAGGCGCCGCCGCCCTCTATCGGCGCCGAAGGCGGCAGACGGCCCCAGACGGAACTGGCCAGCAGCAGCATCGTCGTCAACCACAACAGCGGTGGCGAGGAGGCGGCCGACAATGGCGACCACGTGGTCGACGTGGTCAAGCACGAGGACGAGCTGGAGGAAGAGGGCAAGGCCGGGGAAGCCGTCGCGACCACTGCGGAGGCGCAGGCGACGACACGCACGGAGCAGAAGCCCGCGCCTTCTGACGATTGATTGACGGGACGGCCAGCAAGCAGAATCTCAAGCATTGACTGACCACGGGCGTGTCCTCGTTACGGCTTCTTGGAAAGCATCAGTGCCCGAGACCCTCTTTCTCATCTCCGGCCGGCCGGCCTCTCTCGGTCGCCGCCCCACCCTTCTGCTATTCTTCAACCGGTGTCGCGCGGGCGGCCACAAGCGCCACTTTTCGCTACATATTTATGCGCGTGGCGTGGAGTGGCGTGGCGATTGGCTCAGAGGGTGTAACTATAACTACTCCGTGGTAAGTCGAGCTAACTTCTCATGGCGAGCCTGAGCGCAGCTGGCTGTTTATTGTCCGTCTCGTTTGCTGTCTGTCGCAGACCTCCTCTTGCAAAGTTGTACTTAGACAATAGTCCGTTTAGGGAACCTGCTTTGTAGACAACAGCCTTTCTCTGAGGTATAGGTGAAGATCTGAGCACACCTCCACTACTGTAGTTATCTAGTGGGTGTACGCTAGTCGAGCCGATAGATGGTCGTTGGTCTAGAGGAGAAGCACGGTGCGGCTTTGCGCGTCGCGGCGGGGCTAGCCGCGGGACGCACTACTGCCTGCTGCTTCTCATCTCAATCGCTTGACAAGTGCAAATACCTGAACCGCCGTCTGTGTTATGTACTTACCCTACAAACGTTATTCTGTTGTTCATTGTAACTAATTCCTCTCACAAGTGCGCCGGTGTAACTTCTATCTAGAGCGCGGTTTGTGGCTGCGGTACCGAGCGTAGGTAGTATAGCCTTTAGTCGACCGATCTGTTGACAAAACGGTTGTAACAACACTGCAGCGAAAGTGATTCCTTGGCAACCGTTTTGTCCATGCAATCCCGCAACCAATACTCAATAGGATCCGAGTGATAAGCGAGTTAGGGGTGATGGTCAAGATGGGTGATGGAAGAATGACGATGTGGCACAGCCAAGCGACACGCACAGCGGCTCGTCAAACGAGTCTACAAACTTGCAGCGACGAATCAAACGCAAGTCGCAAATGTAGCCTAACGGGAACTGCAAGTTCCGTTTGACGCAATCAAGTGTTGTGTCCGCTTGTCTGGCGACGAAACGAAACGGTGATTGATTGATGTCATTTCGGTGAGCGTTCGAGCGCCGTTTGTTGACCAAGTTGCGGGTTCCAACCAATAGGTCTGTCGTTTTTCTCGTTTCTTCTCTTTTGTGTCTCCCACACGACGTGATCGTTCTGGACATCTAGGTACTGTAATTCTGCGCTGTACTTACCGTTAACCGCGCGTATCTCGCGTTGATAGCTCGCGTGTTGTCGGTCGGTTCGTTCTTTCAATTTCGTTGTTGACTGACATCTCATTTCGACAAGGGATACATAGATGGGCTCTGGTCATCGCATCTCCGAAGCCCACTACTTACGTCTTTCGACTGCTTCGATCAACGCACACAATCGTTTCAATTCTGGAGTTCGCCCGGTCCCATAAGAACACGCGTAGCCAAGTGCGTTCGATTTTTCGGCGCACCTCACTTCTACGATGTTAGAGAGCGCGACAGCCAAGCTAGAGTCGACGGTTACGGGGCATCACGACGAGTGGCTGATCAAGTCGAGATCACTGATCACAAAGCAGCAAGAGGGGGTCTTCTTCTGCTCTTCTAGTAGGCGCTGCCACAGTCGACGCTGCTGCTTGCTACTGGTGCTGCATCTGCTGTTGGGCGGCGTTGTGGAGCTGGTGAAGGTGGGTGGGCGTCATGGGCTTGCCCTGGATCTGCGACAGCAGCTGCACCTTCTCCATCTCGCTCATGGAACTGGGCAGGTAGAGGAAGCGCTGGCCCAGCAGGCCGCCGAAGCCGAGGTAGCCGTGTCGAAGCGCCTCCGACGCGTTGAAGCCCTCCCGCAGGTCGACCAGCGCGTACTCCGAGGGGACGGCCGACGCCTTCTCGCCCACCTCTTGCTGCTGCTGCTGCTGTTGCGAAGAGGGGCTGCTGGGCGCCTCCTGCGGCTCCACCGCCAACTGCTCCACCGACAGGGACGCCATTCTCTTGCTTGCTTGCTTTCTGCCGCCGCCTTCGCTCTTCTTCGATTTCCTTCTTCTTGTTAGGCGTGAAAAGGGCAAAATTAAACTTTATTGCGTAGATAACTGATAGCAATTGAAAGTATTGTTGCGTTTTTGGACAGTTTCTACGGCACGACAGCAATCCTGTCGAATTCCTCGTAGTGCCCATCAGTAGCGGATCCAGGGGGGGGGGGGGTTGTGCGCCCGCCCCCCCCCCCCCCATTCGGCCAAACCGCCCCACCCATTCCCCCTCCCGAGAAAAAAAATTGCGCGGCAGCACCTTCAGAGAAAAAAATTTTCGCCTGCGGCGCTATTTTATAGCACTTTTGCACCAAAATAGGCCACAATTTTCGCCTGCGGCGCTATTGTATAGCACTTTTGTACCAAAATAGGCCAAAATCGGCCAAAATTTTCGCCTGCGGCGCTATTTTATAGCACTTGTGTCAGGGGTGACCATAGAAACTGATTTAGTTTCAGTTTCAGTTTCAGTATCAGTATCAGTTTTAATTTTAGTTTCAGTTTCAGTTCCAGTAAAGAAATTTCTTGAGTTTCAGTTTCAGTTACTGAAACTGAGTTTCAGTATTATGTATGCTGCTCGCGGTTGTAAAACGTACGTGGAATCTTGCATGGATGCGTTGCTACGTTGCTGATTACCATAAATAAAGTGCATTCCCAAGTTTTTTCGTTATTGTTATGTAGGAGAATTGGCCTTCCTACATTGTTCCCTTGCGTTAGGTTTTGCCTCCGTCTGCTGTTTTCCCCTTTCCCGTTGGTTCTCGCCCTCTTTCGCCCCTTCTAGAGTGGTTTTGTGCTAGGTCGGAGTGCTCTCCGTCGCTTGCTTCTTCGTCGTTTTGTGTTTCGCGCCGGTTCTGTTACCGTTAGGTAGCTTGTGACCTGAGCTATCTGCCGGTATTTTCCTTTCCGCGTTCCGTTGTCGTAAGCGCGAGTTATGCGCCGTTGAAGGTGTAATCTGTGACACAGATGGCGCCGATTATTGGTAAAATCTGAATGAGTGCACCCCTTTTACTGACTGCGTGCACCCAACGTAAATCTGGCTGGCGTCCAGAATTACTGACTGCGTGCACCCCACGAAATTACTGACTGAGTGCACCCCACTCGTCGGCACTCTTGTGACGGGCGCCGCTCCGTAAACTTCAAGCGGGATTCTCGTTTGAATTCAGGCTGTGCTTAGGCTCGCCCTGCGCCCACAGTGCACAAGAGTCAGTCGGCGTCGCAGTCTGGCGGGTCGAAACTTAGGCTTAACGCGACCGGTGACCGACTTCAGGGCGCGCGGAGCGCGCCCTGAAGTTGGTGGTCGCGCTAAGCCTCAGTTGAGACCCGCCAAGCGCGACGCCGACAGAGTTTTAGTGCAAACTGTAAGGGGAATAAACACTCCTCCATCTAATTCACCGCCTGCTTAGGCCTGCTGTGCCCCTTCTGTGCACTCGCTCCGTGTCAAAGGTGGCGGATGGCCAGGCTCACGGGGTGCACGCAGTCAGCAATTTTGTGGGGTGCACGCAGTCAGTAATTCTAGACGCCGCCCAGATTTACGTTGGGTGCACTCAGTCAGTAAAAGGGGTGCACGCAGTCAGTAAAAGGGGTGCACTCATTAAGTGTCGTCCCCGATTATTCGCGCGGGAAGTCGTTGCGCGTTGTTTCGCCGCGCCTAGCCGCTCTAGCGTACAAGGGAAACGTGCAGGAGAACCTGCAGTGAAGCACTCCGACCAGAACGGGAGAAAGCAGGCCGCCACTCACTTATCATGAGAAATAAGGCCGATTTCCGCCCAAAGAGTCTCCACAAATTCCGCCGGCGCGCGAGTTTCAGAGTACGCAATTCCCTCCACCCACAAGGACCGGCCGGCGCGCAGCAGATCTCCACCGAAATCCTGTAGACCAGGCCGAATTGAGCCCAAAATGCGCCATTTCGCTTCGATTCAACCAGTAGCCGGTAGCTAAGAATCAGGGCTGCGCCACTCGTAGACTCGCCTTCCCATTTTGGACGGGAAGAATTGACAATTCATGCGCAAATGCTTACTTTACCACGCCGTCTTTTCGCACTGCATTTCCTTCAATTGTGAAGTTTGAATGCGCGCGCAAATTTGAGTTACAACATAGTTTGAGGAGAGTACGGTAAAAGTTGCATTCAAATTTGAACTTCGGCATCAGGAAAGTGGCTGTTTGAAGGCAAAATCGACACAAAATGGAGACACCAATAGCAAATTCGCGTTCCTCGCCGCGAAATACCCTAGAATCGACACTTCAACCGTACAATTACCACACTTTCAGTTTCGTCGACGTAGGGCTTCGGTAGGTCGAAAATCGGCAAAAACTCGCGAATCTTGATCCGAAACGCCAAAATAACGCCAGATTCGGCATCAGCGACCTCGAAAGCACCGGGATCGACTCCAACATTGATTTTGACCACCCGGGTGGAAATTCGAATTTTGGACGCGGCCGGGGTACGGTAGCCGAAAAAATATTTTTGAAAATTGATTCCGGATCAGTTTTTAACGGGGAATCGCGTGGTGCAGTCCATTCGACCATAAATCAGCGCAATCGAGCGCTAAAACGGTCGAAAGTCGAAAATCGGCATTTTCGGCCCCCGACGGAGACCCGTTGTGTCCGCAGAACTCACGATTTCCGCGGCGGATTTTGGCGATTTTGGTCATAAACGAAAGAGAACATGTTAATCTTGCCGATTTGAGATATCTGGCCCGATCCAACAACTCCCTGATTTACTAGGATTTTTGAAAGGCAAATTTTTGTCAAAAAACCACTTTCGGCTACCGTAACCCGAGAACGCGTCGGCCGATTGGCTCGGGATTTTTTTTCCCCTCTTCGTCTCGTCGAGGGCTATAACATATCCAAAGGGCGTCAAAATCGGCCCACTATTCCAGAAATTCCAGCTGGGTGAACACCCTCCCAGTAAGTAAATTTTCAAATTTTTGAATTTTTCTCGAAATTTTCCCACTACGCGAAAAAAATGAAGGTCCGTCCACACCTACTATCCCTCGAGAGCTATCGATTAAAAAAAACCCCGTCCAAATCGGATGAGAAATGAGGCACGAAAGTGAGTGGCGAAAGTTTTGATCGGGAGCAGCTCCACTATAGCACTCCGCCCCTTTTGGGGTCGGAGTGCTAAAAAGGAGATAGGCGCGCTGTCTTTGTCAGAGTTGGCTTCCTCTTGTGGCGACAAGTGCTAAGGAAGGGCTCTCGCGCTGTGTTGCTTTGCGTTGGCTTCGTGGGTGTGTAAGAGTCGCCATGCGCCGGAAACGACTGGGAGACGCACCGCACAGAAGCACTGCGTAGTTGCACGGTTTTGGGTGGTTGTTGCGTCGTCGGTCGGCCGCGAGAGCAGCCTCGGGCGCCGTCGGACGAGTGGGACAGAGGCTCCTGGGTCGGTTGTTGGCCAGGAGGTGGCTCTGGAAGGAGCGTGAGCTGGTTCTCAGCCAGAGGAGGCGAAAGGAAGAGTCGCCGGAGGGCTGAGAGCGCAGAGGTGGGCTGCCTGCCGTCGGACCAGCAGGTGGAGGAAGGCCCATCGTGCTGCAGTTAATCAAGCAGTGCTAAATCAACCTATGTAAGATGAGCCAAGCATACGTCTCAAACACTGAAACTGAAACTGAAACTCGTTTTAGTAGTGCGTACTGAAACTAGTTTCAGTATTGCACTAATACTGATTCCTTTTGTGGAGTTTCAGTTTCAGTTTAAATATGTCTGACCATTTTAGTTTCAGTTTCTATGGTCACCCCTGACTTGTGTACCAAAATAGGCCAAAATCGGCCAAAATTTTTGCCTGCGGCGCTATTTTAAAGCATTTTTGTATCAACATAGGCCAAAATCGGCAAAAATTTTCGCCTTCGGCGCAAATTTATTTATGTGCTTTTATGGCATCTTGATCCCCCCCTGTGGCCTCAAAAATTCCGCCCCCCCCCATTCCAAAATCCTGGATCCGCCACTGGTGCCCACCATTGTAGTGGGCGACATGCCCTACGTTGCTGTTCAGCAATCATTAACCACTTAACCACTTAGATTAACGCGGTGTGCAACACCGGGGTTGAAGTGCCACCTTAAGGTGGCACTTAGATTTGAATCATACTGTCGCGCGTCGGGCCAGCGTGAATTGGTCGCCCGCAAAAAAACGACACGTCGTCCATTTTCAAATCGAAGTTACCACACGTCGTCACGCCAAGCAAGGACGACGACCCGTCGGCGCGCCTTCTTGCTGAGTGACGACCCGTCGTCGCACCTTCCTTCTGAGTGACGACCCGTCGTCATGCAGGCTTTCAGTGTGACAACATGCCATCTGTCATGTTTCTATCATGACAGTGTGGTGTCACACATGTTGTTCATTGCTTCTACAAAATGCAACACTTCTTCCAAATTGTATGCCTTTGGTATTCACACAAGTCTCTGTGTGCTTTGTGATGGCCTGTGGCAGTTTGCAAGTTGCCATGGAGGAGTGCAAAGCTAGACATTTCTGTTGCACATGAAGAAGGGCCATCCTCAGTGCTATTTCACTGAGAAAGGGAGCAGCTTATGTGGGGGCTGCTGGACCAGTATGGCTATACAGGTATGGAACATGGAACAACTTGGCATCTCGGTAGTTGCACATTTGGGGAGTGGGTTTGCATCATGGGTGTTTTGGGAAAACTACAGCTCCCCGCCCCTTTTTTTGCTTGGCCTCAGCCGAGCGAACCCTATCAAGAGCTCGGCGTGCGTACATACGAATGTATGTACGTGCGTGCATTATGCTTGCTTCAAGCTTAATAGCTCGCTCGTCTGACGTCGTAGGGAGGAAGTTGAGACATAGTCGGGTAGCCTGCGGACTCCTCTCGCCATCTGAGTGCTCAAAACTGAAACAAGTTTTCAAAATCGCACGCTACAGTATCCCAAAGTGGGGTCCATTTTAAGACAGTTGGCCAAACCTAGTCAAATCGCATATCAAAATGAAGCCCTTGAACTCCTGAGTATGAATCTGACAACAAAAGTCTTCAAAAGTTTAAGTAGAGTGCTACAGTAACCAAAATGCATCAAAAATTAGTGATTTTGGCATAGTAGCCAGCTTTATAACTCACTCGTCTGACGTCGTAGAAAGGAGGTTGAGACATCGTCGGGTAGCCTGCAGACTCCTCTCTTGGTCTGAGTGTTCAAAACTGAAATACGTTTTCAAACTCGCGTGCTACAGTATCCCAAAGTGGGGTCCATTTTAAGACGAAAGTTGACCGAACCTTGTCAAATCGCGTATCAAAGTGAAGCGCTCGAGCTCCTGAGCATGAATCGGACAACAAAAAGTTTCAAAAGTTTAAATAGAGAGGTACAGTAACCAAAACGCGTCGCAAACTGGAAACGACACGTATGCTTCGGGCTTAATAACTCGCTTGTCAGATGTCGTTGAGTGGAGTTCGACACATCGACAGGTAGCCCTCGGACTCCTCTCGCGAACTGTGAAGGTTGAAATAACAAGAAGATTTCAAAATCAGGTGCTACAGTATCCCAAAATGGGGTCCACAAAAAGTCAAAATTTTGTCGAACTTAGTTGAATTGAATCACATATCAAATTGACGTCCTTGAGCTCCTGAGCAACATCAAAAAGCTTCAAAAGTTTAAACGGAGGGCTACAGGAACCAAAACGAGTCCAAAACTGGTGATTTTGACATGGTCATATCTCGGCACTTGTGACTCTCAGAGTGATGTGCAGGAGGAAGATAAGGAGGTAACCATAAGAGAGGTACCATAGGTGAGTGTCATTCACGAGGTTACCATAAGGAGATGTCGGTTCAAGAATCACAAGTCGAAAATATTTTGAACTGCATTCACTACAGTAACCTAAAGTTTTATGTCAAAAACTAAAAATTTGATCAAACTCAGTCGACTCAAATCACACATCGAATTCAAGTGGTGGAGTTGCCGAGCACGAATCTAACAATGAAGTCTCAAAGATTCAAATTCCGCACACTACAGTAACCCAAAGTTTTACATCGAATAGTAGAAAGAAACCACTTTCAGACTCATCAAAAATCTTCCTTAGTGTAGCGCTCAAGCTTCCGAGTGTGAATTTGACAATGGCAAGTTTTGAAGTTGTGTGCAACAGACTACCATACGTGTAACTGGGGGGGGGGGGGGGGGGGGGGGGGGGGGTATGGGGCATATGGGGAGGGGAGGGGGGGATGGGGGTGGCTCCCCCCCCCCCCCCCCTCCTAGCTGAAAGTGTAGACCCTATGTGCCCACCAATCAAGCATATAACTTGCGTGGTAACAGGATTTGCATGGTCGGAGAAATGAGGGCCAGGGCATGCAGTTTTGTAACATTAGGTGGTTGCGCAGTTACAATGCCCGCGCCACGCATGCATGGCAACACAAAGTGATTGTGCAGCTACGTGGCAGTTTCAAACAGGAGCTGCCGTGCGCACAGCTACACACTAGGGATACCAACGGGCGCCCGGGCCCGTGGCCCGGCCCGGCCCAGCCCGCGGGCTGGGCCGGGCAGGCCGGGACTCAAAAAATTTCGGGCCGGGCCGGGCCGGGCCCAGAAAATAATTTTACAGGCCGGGCCGGGCGGGCCGACCCACAAAGCTGAAATCATACCAAACTTTCTCTCGTACATATGCTAGACTAACTGCATGGAAACCTGCATAGATCAGGCGTCGGTGCACCGATTGCAGCGATATTTGCACACATCATGGCCCAATATGTGTTGTAGCATGTGCCAAAAATTCTCGGAGATCGTTCACGCGTAGCCGCTACGCGGTCATGCCGAAAGAGGCAAGTATTGAAATCATCCGTTGTACGTACACTGGAACAGCTATTTAGAAGCTTGCGTAAGTCAGGCAAAGGTGCACCGACTGCTGCGATATTTTCACACAGCATAGCCAAATATGTGGCATTGCTTCTGTTAAAAGCTCGCGGGGATCGTTCGCGCCGTGTGCTCACGCGACCATGCTAGAGGAGGCGCACTTTCGCCGCTCATATTTTTTGCGCCGTCGGAAAAGTACACCTTGGTTACCGTGGTAGTGTAGGCGCTGTGCTACTCTGATTTTGCTCAGATTTTAACACACCCTAGAGAACATAACGTTCTTTAACTACACCAAATTTTATTGCGATTGGTCAACTGATGCTTGAGCTATACAGATTCCCGCGGCGGAAAAAATTTTCCGACGGGCCGGGCCGGGCGGGCCGATCATGGGTTTTAAAACGGGCCGGGCCGGGCCGGGCCTGTCGAAAAAAATTCCGGGCCGGGCCGGGCGGGCTGCGGGACCCAGACGGGCCGGGCCGGGCCGAAAACCTCCGGCCCGTTGGAACCTCTACTACACACAACAGTGCACTGCCATACAAAGCGGCGAGTCTGTCGTCTATCTCTTTATCCGTCACACGGAAACAAATGGTTCACATTTGACCAAAATTTTTTTCGTGTAACCGAAGGTGCACTCGACAGTCATCATTTTGCGAGTGCGGTCTGCGGACAAGGATTGATGAGCATCTTTCGTGTTCGGGGTCTGCACAAAAAAATTTTTGGTTGCTGTCTTGTGAGCGCAGTCTGCAGACAAGGATTGATGTGCATCTTTTGTGGTCACAGCCTGCAGACAAATTTTTTGAGGGTCATCTTTTTGAGCTTGTGCTGGTCACATTAGATGCTCAACCCACATTGGGCGCTGGTCTTGTGATCCTAGCATATCCGTGGAGGTCATAACCAAATCCTAGCCAATCCCTGGTGAATTTTAAGTGAATCGTAGTGCATCCTGATCCTCTAGAGAATCCTCACTGCAAAGCAAAAGGGAGCTGGTCGATGTCCATGCAAAGTTGACAGTGCTGCTGACATTACTGGCAGTGGCCCACACAAACTGAAAACTCTGAAATCTTATCCATTTTTACTAGATGGGCAAGTGTGTATATAACCATCAACTAACCCATTATTGCTGAAATCAGACAAAAATTTAGGTTTGTCTTTGTCCAATGTGTGATTGTGTTTGTTGGCTGATGGATATGAGTTGGTACAAAGGTCATCGGACAATGGATGGTGGACTTATGAGTATGGACAAGTAATGGTGGACAAGTTACAAAGTACAAGTGAGGATGGATGATGGACAGGGGATGAAGGATGGATGATGTCTGACAAAGGACATCTGATAGAAAAGGTTGTACATTTGTCTTTTGTCCAATGTCCAACATTTTTGTCCAATGGTTGCTGGACAAGTGACATGGGTCAATGGACAATTGACAAAGGATGTTCATCTTTTGCCAATGTCTGATGTTTTGTCCGACAGACACTGGACAAGTGACATGGGTCGACAGACAATGGACAAAGGATGCTTGTCCTTTGTTCAATGTCCGATGGTTTTGTCCTGTGGATAAGTGAGTTTTGTCCTACGTCCATAGTTTTTGTCTGATGGACATTTGAGTTTTGACCAATGTCCAATGCTTTTGTCCAACACCTCAAATGTCCATCGGACAAAAACATCAGACATCAAACAAAACTCACTTATCCATCAGACAAAACCATTTGACATTGGACAAAAGACAAACATCCTTTGCCCGTTGTCCATTGACCCATGACACTTGTCCAGTGTCCATCTGACAAAAACATCAGACAAAACATGAACATCCATTGTCCATTGTCTGTCAACCCATGTGACTTGTCCAGTGACAATAGGACAAAAATTTTGGGTGTCAGACAAAGACAAATGTACAGCCTCGTCTATCAGATGTCCTTTGTCCGACATCACCCATCCTTCATCCCCTGTCCATCGTCCATCCTCAATTGCACTTTGTAACTTGTCCACCATTACTTGTCCATTCACGTAAGTCCGCCATCTATTGTCCACTGACCTTTGTACCAACTCATATCCATCAGACAACACAATCACACATTGGACAAGAGACAAACCTAAATTTTTGTCTAATTTCAGCAATAATGGGTTAGTGGATGGCTATGCACACACTTGCCCATCTAGTAAAAGTGAATAAGATTTTAGCATTTTCAGTTTGTGTGGGCCACTGGCCAGTAATGCCGGACACATTTGCTAGGATGACAAGAACAGTGAATCAACTCTTTTGAGCATTGAATGTGGGTTGCACAACACAACCTCAAAAAGATGACCCTCAAAAATGTGTCTGCAGACTGTGACCACGAAAGATGCACATCTATCCTTGTCCGCAGCCTGGGAGCACTCACCAATTGGGCAACCCAAAAATTTTTCTGCAGACCCCGAACAAGGAAGATGTGCATCAATCCTTGTCCCCAGACTGCACTCGCAAAACGATGACTGTCGAGTGCACCTTAAGGTAGCATGAAAAATTTTTCGGTGCAAATGTGAACCATTTGAGTCCCCGTGTTGGATAAAGGGATAGCCGACAGGCTGGCCGCTTGGCATGGCTGTGCACTGTTGAGTGTAGCCGTGCAGCCTAGCCGCACACTCACTTTGTGTTGCCATGCATGCGAGACGCCATTATCGTTTCCATCATTCAGCACACCAACCTAACCAAGAACAACACCAACATAGCAATGTATTGCTC
>JASAMZ010004409.1:0-12698 GCA_030248115.1 Linhomoeus sp. GSCO2_2 | reverse complement strand
TTCAACCGGTGCGTATTGCTCCTGTACACACACCATACACCTGTACACGTGTCTGGTAAATGATGCTATACGCACGCTGCGGGGCTCACTCCCTCCCAGAAGAGACGCGAGTGACATCACAACACCACGGGAGACCTAAGCCTGGCTATGTGGTGGATCTGCTGGATGGGGCGCGCAGCGATTTCGTCTCGGCAAAACGCCGACAGTACTGGCAACATGCGCTGGAACGTGAACGTACAACGGCCCATCTTTGCACCGAGCTGGAACAGGCACGTGCAGCACAATCGGGAAGTAGGCGCCGTGTTGGAAGCAGTGCCCAAACGCAGTCGAAAAGTCATGAACTTGTTGGCCTAGCCAGCAGACTTGTCCTGGCTGGCTGGTACACAGCGCTGCACCACAATTCTGGATGGGGTTTTCGGACCTTTCCTCCAAAACCAGCCTAACGCATCCGAAAAGGACCAAAACAGACGAAGAATCGCAAAAGTGGCGCGACATTCGGCGTACCCGACTCAGAAAATACCCTGAAACACCTCTACTTCCATCGTGCCGGCGGTTCACTCGCTCGTGGTCGCCGTTCCTTTGCGTGCTACGTGGCGTATTAGCTTGAGGCACACACACACACGCGCGGCGATTTCATAGCCACAACGATGGCCATGCACTGGCAAATGTTCAGCCGCGCGCACTAGGACGCATCTGTGCACCGAGCGGGAAAGAAGCGCGCTATTAGATGGCGCTTCTGAAACAGGCAAGGAGCCCTACTTCGCAAAGCACATAAGGGTGACACCACCGCGGCATTTCAAAACAACAATTATGGCGCTCGCCATCTTCAAGAGCGCTCGCAAGCACACAACCGGTGTCAAAAGGCCCTAAACCTATTGGTCCAAACTTGTTTCGACGGTCCCGCTACACCGCGCTACACCTCAATACTACCCGGGATTTCAATTTTTTGCCACAAACCCACCCTGAAACCATCCGAAGAGGGTCGAAAGTGAGCAGTAATCGCAAAACTAACACAAAAATCGAACTCCCCGACCCCGAAAACCCCCGAACCAACTGTCAACTCGATTTTGAAAATTTCGGCCCGGGATTCAAAAATTCGACGCGGCCGGGTTACGGTAGCTCGAAAAACCGAAAAGTACGTTTCCGGACCAAATTTTAGCGTAGAATCGATTGACGGTGTCCGTTTCCCGGTAGAACCACGCGTTTCGGCGAAAAAACCGGTCAAATGCAAAAATCCCCAAATTTGGTCCCGAACGGAAACCCATTGCCCCCGCCTAGCTCACGATCGGCTGGATGGATTTTGCCGGTTTCGGTCTTAAATGAAAGAGCACATCTACACGCCGGCCGGAAATTTTATCTCAGCCCGATCCGCCCAGTAAATCGCGAGATATGATTTTTTGAACGGACTGAACCGGGTTCTCAAAATTTGAATCTACCGTATCTCCGACGCGGCGCGTCCAAATTTTCCAATTTTTGATTTCCCAAGTCAGCCTACCCAAGGGCTACAACATATCCAAAAATGGCGCATTTTGATCAAGTTTTGCGAAAATGGCGGGGGCGGAATTTTGTTTACTTAGTAAAAATTTGAATTTTTGAATTTTCAAAAAATTTTTCCATTACCGGAATTTTCTCATATAGCACGCGGCCTGCGCATCCACCAGGGCTATCGAACGCAAAAAACCGTTTCAAAATCGGTTACTCCTAGCAAAAGTTAAGCGAGGACGTAGAGAACTTGTTCCCTCCGGTTGCCTACTGCTCTCCGCCGACTTCGTCGGGGCGGAGTGCCAAAAAGCGCAATGTATTTGACGGGATTCAGGCGACATTTTGACGATCGCTGGCAACATTTTGGAAGAAGTGCAAAGATTTTACACTCGAAATACTGCCATTTTAACGCCAAAACATAATAATTCAATGCAGAAACAACCAAAAAACGTTGCAATTTAAAAATCACACAAAAGCAGACCAACCCAATAATTCCAACACGGCAGTAGACACGTGCGCATCCTGTGCCATCCAGTAGCGAATTCGGTCGTAATTCAGCGCTATCAACTTTTCATTCTTCTCATTTGGAATGGGGTCGAAATAACCCACCTGAAACGTGTCGCGGTTATTTATTTGAAACGGAACTGTAACGAAGTTTAAACCGGGATTTGGATTATGTAGTACTACAGAGAAATTACCAGGATTTGGGTTATAGACTTACTATAGAAATCCGCTTATATACGAGCTCAAACCGGCGTAATGTGCACATTATTCGCTAATTAATCTAATACCGTACAGGTATAGGTAACACAACCGGGTGTGTTATTTTTTTTTATGTTAACCATTTGCATTACTCATTGACACTTGATCGCGTTATTTTTTTTGAGCGCGTTTCCGAAAACGCGATCAACGCTTAAGGATAGGCGTCAGTCCAGGCGACTTTATCTCGAGCTACAGACCACGTAGAGAGTTGAGACCTGTTGCATTAGACGCACCGAAAAATCCTGAATCCGCTAATCTCTTCAGGTCCGCCATCGGCCATCCACAGCGGCTGCACGGACGGATCTTCTCTCCGCCGGCCGACTCGTCCAGCAGGGAGGAGGCCGAGGACCTGGGCGACAGTGAAAAAGTTGATCGCGTTTTCTGAAAACGTTAATATCTCGCGCTAGAGTGGGCCGATCATGCTGATTCTTGTTGCATTCAATTCCTAACTATGTTCTGCATAGGACTACGTCTTCATCGTCACTATTGGTGGGCTTTGGTGCCATGCGTTTTCAGTATTCCTCATTTCAGTCTTCAGTGTGGGAGCAGAAGGCACAGATGCACCATGTAACAGTTTGCATGCAACCACCAATTTGAGACTAGCAACCCACCAGAGACTGATGCAGTGGAGTATCCAGGGGTGGGGGAGGAATTTGGGGGCAAATTCTCCCTCACCCACCCCTCCCCCCCCCCCCCCAAATGCCACTTTGCCCTCCCTCCCCCCCCCCCCCCCCCCCCTCCCCAACAGCCAATAGACATTTTCTTTTTGCAATAGACAGTGAAATCTTCACCTGCGGTGCTATAAACGGTGCAAAATTTCACCTGCGGCACTATGAATAGTGGAAGTTTTCGCCTGCGGCATCATAACTAGCGAAAATTTTGCCTGTGGTGTTGTGTAACAAAAATGTGCCTATGGCGCTCATCCAATGATGAACAGCACGCATTCATTTTGCCAAATGGACAAACTCTGAGACAACGCGTGATTATTCATGAATCAGGCAATGCTCTAGCAGCAGTCATGGCTCACGGGGATCAATCTTTTGGACACTGACAACTCAACCTGACTGAAGACTCCTCCTTCCATTCGGCTCCTGCTTTGTGTGGGCAGCATGGAAAGTAGCCAGTAGAGCACCACCCTGAAATATCAAGGGTTGGATGGAAGGGGAGTAAATAGTCCGGTGGGGGGAGGGGAAGGGGGGGGGGGGGGGGGTAGTATTTGCGATTGTGGGTGGGGGGGGGACGGTGCACTGAGATCATCTCATTATGAGAGGTGGAGATGTGAGACACTGAGATCATGGGAGGGGGGCAAAATTCAAGTTGAATAGGCAAGATATGGCTACACCCCCATGTTACACTGACTTTAGTCAAGCTCCCAAATGTCCTCAGCAATTCGTAGAATGTTTTTGCCTGCGCCACCACGTTTTGAAAAGGTGGAGGGGAGTGGCAGAGTTGGAGATGGAGTGAGAGGGAGAGAGGGAGGGAGGAACTGGGAAAGAAGAGGGAGGAAGGGCCCTGGACAGGCCGACCCTTGTATGATGTCCACGTCCATGCATGGCACCTTGTCCATCCAGCGACACCTCTGGTGTGGTGGTGTAGATGGGGATTAGGGTTTCTGGCCAGAGTCTTCTTGGAGAAGCAGCAGCTGGGCTTGGCCAGACAGAGGCCACTCCACACCATGTCCCCCACCCATAGGTGCGATTGCTCATCAGCCTGCGGGGGGTGGTTCAGCCAGGATTTAGGAGGGGGGGGGGGGGGGGGGGGGAGGTTCAGCCAGGATTTGGGAGGAGGGGGTTTTACTATTTTCAAGTTTTCAAGCTCATTTTTGGACAATTCTTTGCCCGATTCTTGGCCAGAGTGTTCGACAACAAGAACGAACGAGATTCTTGTTCTGGTTGGTGTTGGAAAATGTTGCGCAGCACAGCAAACAGCAAAAATTCTGGATTTTCACTTGCGGTGCTCAGCTGTTACAATTTTCAGTTGCAGAGCTCCATGGTGGAGTGTTGGCTTCACAATATCAAGATTTTTGCTTGTGGCTATGGTTGTGGCTTGAGTAGTTTCTACTGTCCCCCCCCCCCCTTTCCAGTGGCATAGCCAGGGGGGAGCAATCAGGGCAAATGCTCCCCCCAGATGCCGGCCTTGCCCCCCCCCCCCCCCCCCCCCCCCCCCCCCCATAGGTGCGATCCAGAATTGGGCCAGGGGGGGGGGGGTCTTTGGGGTTTTGGGGGGGGGGGGGGGTCTCCGGATCAGGAATCCGTTTCCTGATCGGCTCAAAATGGGGGGGGGGGGGTGGACAAATGTACCAAAAAAGTGCCAAAAATTAGCAATTTTTGCTCTAATTTTATGCGAAAATAAAAGAAAAATGCCAAAACAACAAAAAAAAAGCGCCGCAGGCGAAAATTTTTAACAATTTTTGGCTGATTATGTGAAAATTTCCTTAATTTTTCCGCCTTCTTCTGGGTAGGGGGGGGGGGGGGGTCCGGCGAAAATTTCTAGGGGGGCGTATCCGGAATTCCCGTCCGGATGGCCAAGGCTAGGGGGGGGGGGTAACCCCCCCCCCCCCCAATCGCACCTATGTGGCCCCAGATGAGAGGCCAAGGCCAGTAGGAAAAATTTTTGCCTGCGGTGCTGAAAATGAGGAATTGGCTCTAAAACAGCAAAATAATTTTGCCCCCCCCCCCCCTAACATTTTTGGCACTCCTCCCCTCCAAAAGGGAGGAGTGCTATAATGATGGTGCGAATTCTGTGTAAATTGGAATGCTCATAAGTCGGCCTAGAGTTGGCCGATCGGGGTTTTTTTATTCGATAGGTCTCTGGATGGAACAACCTGCATTGAAGGTCTCAACTTCCGTTGGGGACCCAATTTTTGGTAAGTTGCCAAAAACCCAGTTTTTTGGCCTCCGGCAAACTTTGGACGCTTAGAATAGTGTTCCGGTAGAATGGAGTGAGACGAGCTTTGGGCCAAATATGTAAAAGACATTGGGCTACCCGAATCGTGTGGTTTTGTCAAGCTGGGCCTGGGCCTGCCCGGGCCGGGTAGCAAAAACTGGGTTTTTGACCCAAAATAGGGTTCAGAGCCCCGCTTGTAATTTTTTTAGTTTTCGAATGCAGATGTAAGATAGTTGGCGTGAGATAACAACTTGGATAGCTCTACCCAGAATCACTTTGTATAGTGGGCTAAGAAGCGGGATCCGGCAGGAAATTCACCCCAAAGTTGAGTCCTGGGTTTCTGGGTAAAACTTCGGGCAGGTGTAACTTTTGATAGTGTAGTTGTATCGAGGCGGGGCAAACACCATTCGATAGGGCTCGACGAGCTCTTCAACTCTGTAGTAGGTCGTTTCTCTCTAAATGGCCGAATTGGGGATGAAAACTTAAAAAAATCGATTTTCAGGTCGAAATTCAAAAGTCTAGCATTTCCCATTTCTAGCTGTGCTGATCGATTATGCTGATGTTTGGCGAGTTTGTGGCACCTATAAATGTCTTCACTGTGGCAGAAGCACAGATTTGGGCAGGGCCATTTTTTGGGTGAAATTTCAAATTTTTCAACAAATTTTCGGTATTTCGGTGCAAAGTGGGGTCAGTTGAGATATTTTGGTGTCATTTGGACTTCCACGTGATAGAGCATCAAAAGATACGTTGTTTTTGTTATAAGCACTTTTTTCTTCCGACGCGTATTTTGGCAGGAAATTTGAATTCAAAATTTTGGCTGCCCGATTTGTCCTGGTCACCTACTGTGTAAGTACTCGATTCCGGCTTTTCGGGGATGCTGATCACGAATTTGACGTTGTCTTTTCATTTTGAGAAGTGTGGGACCGTTTTTGAAGAATTTCCTTGCCACCAAACATGCCCTCAAGTGGAAAACCTGGTTGTGGCAGTTCAGCTGAACCTAGGTGTGCTGTATGCCAAATGTGGGGTATTGGAGGGCCACAATTCCGAATTTGCTATTAATTTTGCGATCAGAATGGCCACTAACTCCCAAAATTCTTCTGAAAGAGGGGAGGAGTGCCCCGAGGGGCTCTGCCCCCATCTACTAATCTTGTTTTGCCCCTCCCAGTTGCCAATGCTGGCTACGCTACGCCCCTCCCCCCTTCCCCACCTTTGAATATTTTCGATCCTCTCACTTGTCATTTTATCAAATCTTACAGAGCAGCCCTTTCAGTTCACTTTCAAATCTCTTTTTGAGAATGGCTTCTCAACTTCCTGCCCACGCCACACCTGCGTCGTTTTATGGAGACTGTTGCATATGCTGAATTGGTCCACAATTTGAGACTCACAGGTCTCGAAGCAGCCGCAAACGAAGCGATAATATGTGCACATTTGGGTGTAGATAAACCCTGGCACTGGCAGCAGGCGGATAAAGGCACTAGGTGCTCTTTCATGCGGTCAACAAATCTCCCTATTAGCAAAGTGTGCATATGGAAAACGAAACTTTCTAGACTCTTGGGGCAAGACAGAGTGACTTCCTGCTGGGCAAAACTCTTGTGGGGGGGAGGGGCTTGAGCCACCAGGCGCATAGGGGCAGGATTGGCAGGTGGGAGGGGCAAAGAGAGTCGTGTATCCATACAAGAAGGTAGGGAATGGTTTGACCATATAGCTCATTAGGTATTGCTGAAATCGGACAAAAATTTGAATTTGTATTTTGCCCAATGTGTGATCGTGTTGTCTGATGGACATTTGAGTTTTGTCTTTTGTTGTTTATCCTATGTCAGATCCAGCGTTGGTACAACAGTCATCACACAATGGACGGCGGACTTATGACAATGGACAAATAATGATGGACAAGTGACAAAGTACAAGTGAGGTTAGACGATGGACAGGGGACGAAGGACGGATGACGTTGGACAAAGGACATCTCACAGAAGAGGTTGGACGTTTGACTTTTGTCCAATGCCTTTGTCCGATGGACATCGGACAAGCGACATTGGACAATGGACAAAGGACATTTGACTTTTGTCCGATGTCCAATGGACAAAACGTTCTGTCCGATGGACAAAAAGTTTTTTGGACAAAGTTTTTTGGTCGCTCTGTCTTGGCCCGAGAGTCTCAAAAGTTTCGTTTTCCATATGCACACTTTACTAATAGGGAGATTTGTTGACCGCATGAAAGAGCACCTAGTGCCTTTATCCGCCTGCTGCCAGTGCCAGGGTTTATCTACACCCAAATGTGCACATATTATCGCTTCGTTTGCAGCTGCTTCGAGACCTGCGAGTTTCGAATTGTGGACTAGTTCAGTAGAGTTCGTGATTTGCGTTTTGTCGGGATTGGGATCGGGACTGGGCTCTAGTGATCGGGATCGGGATCGGGATTGGCGTTTCTCGAAGTGCGGGATCAGGATCAGGATTTTGATTTTTGAATTTGCAGGATCGGGATCAGAATCGGGATTTTCAATTTTCGAAAAATTGGGATTGGAATCGAGGCAAGCTTGGCTATGTTTGTGTACAAGCTCACATTATTGCTTACACCCATGGAAAGAACGCCTAAAACGAGCATTTCGCACAACTAATTGGCTTTAGAATAGCCAAAACAATCATATTTTGGACAAAATTTGCCAATTTCGGGTCTATTTTGGAGACGCGGGATCCCGTTTTCTGAATATCCCAATCGGGATCGGGATCGGGATTGGCGTTTCTCGAAGTGAGGATCGGGATCGGGATTGCGATTTTTGAATTTGCGGGATCGGGATCGGGACTGGGAAAATGGGTTGGGATCCCGTTTTCGGGATCCCGCACGAACTCTACAGTTCAGCGTATGCGACAGTCGCCGTGAAAACGGACTGCAATTGAGTATTTAGAGTGAGAGAGTCGCGCAATCATGGCAGAGAGAGAAGGAAAAGCAGAGCAGTTGATGGTGGGCCTGGGCCAGAAGTTGAGACAGAAGGAAAAGCAGTTCAGTTGATGGATGGTGTGGGGTGGGCAGGAAGTTGAGAAGCCATTCTCAAAACAGAGATTTGAAACTGAACTGAAAGGGCTGCTCTGTAGCCCCAAGAAAGAGAATCCAGGTTAGTTTTGTGGCAATAATCGTTCTATGACCTATGACCCCATGACCTATGACCCTATTACCCATGGAATCTATGACCCAAATTTAATTTTTCGCACTACAGTAATCCCAAGGAGTAAAGTACATATGGACGGTTACGGTAAATGGCAAATTGCACCAAAATGACACTCGAATTGATTCTAACGCGCCTAACTGTTGCAAGAGTTAAATTCTCAGAGAATCACACCAAACTGACAAGGTTTAAGCCATGTTTAGGTCAATGTTGATGGTTTACTACTGAGATTACACTGAGAGAGAATGATTACTAGGCGGAGATCGCAGGCCTGAGCAGGAGGAGATTGTAGGCTAGGCGGAGATCGTAGGCCTGAGCAGGAGGAGATGGTAGGCTAGGCGGAGATCGTAGACCTGAACAGGATGAGATCGTAGGCCTAAGCCAAAGCCTGAGCTTGAGCTAAAATCTGTGCCTAAAACCTGACTCGACGAACTGGACTTGGTTCTACTTTCAACTTGACTCTAAGCCAAAGCAAAGCATGGCTAGGCTACAAGCAAAAGACTAGACTTGGCTACAGCAAAAGACTAGACTTACATGTAACACTGGAAATACACATTGCAATAGTGGAACGCATTGCATGGAGTTATTCAATAATTGCTGCTGAAGTCGGGCGAGAAGATCAAAGGGGGTGTGGACTCGTTCAGTAATTTGGTGTGGATTCGTTCAGCAAATTGGTTTGGACTCGTTCAGTAATTTTTGCTGAAGTCCAGCCGGAAAAGAGGGTGTGGACTCATTCAGTAATTTGGTGTGGACTCGTTCAGTAATTTGGTGTGGACTCATTCAGTAATTTGGTGTGGACTCATTCAGAATTAGCCGACCTAAACATGGTCCAAACCTTGTCAGTTTGGTTTGATTCTCTGAGATTTTGATTCTTACAACAGTTTTGACATGTTCGAATCAATTCGAGTGTAATTTTAGTGCTATTTGACATTCACCGTAACCGTCAGTATGCACTGCACTTTACGCTTTGGGATTACTGTAGCGCGAAAAGTTAAATTTGGGTCATAGACTCCATGGGTCATAGGGTCATAGGTCATGGGGTGGGGTCATAGGTCATAGAACGATTATTGCCAGTTTTGTCAGTTTGCTAGCAGGGGAGCATGAGTAACACTGGAGGGAGGAGTGTGTCGGAGTGTATATTATGTTCCCTCGCATTTGCAGGTGCCACCGAGCCCCAAGAAGGGAGAGCTTCTGCCTGCTGGTCAAGAGGAATGCCTGCTTCTCCTCAATGATGACCTGACTAAGATTCGATAAAACGACAAGTGAGAGGATCGAAAATATTCAAAGGTGGGGAAGGGGGGAGTGGCGTAGCATAGCCAGCATTGGCAACTGGGAGGGGCAAAAAAATTATAGTGGGCAAAAATTATTTTGCTGTTTTAGAGCTAATTCCCACATATTCAGCACCACAATTGAAAATTTTGCTATTTTGGTCTTGAAGGCAAAATTTCCATTATGTTCAGCTCCGCAGGCGAAATTTACACTATTTACAGCATCGCAGATGAATATTTTTACTATTGACAGCGCTGAGGTAGAAACTTGAAATCTAGCCTAACCCCCCCCCCCCCTCCCAAATCCTGGCTGAAGCCCCCTCCCCTCCTCCCAAATCCTGGCTGAAGCCCCCCCCCTCCTCCCAAATCCTGGCTGAACCCCACTCCCCCAAATCCTAGCCTGACCCCCCCCCCCCCCTCCCAAATCCTGGCTGAACCCATCCCCCCAATCCAGGCTGAACCCCCCTCCCCCCTCCCCCCCCTCCTCCTAAATCCTGGCTGAAGCCCCCTCCTCCCAAATCCTGGCTGAACCCATCCCCACCCCCCACCAAGTCCTGGCTGAACCACCCCCCCCCCCACTCTCAGGCTGACGAGCAATCGCACCTATGGGTGGGGGACATGGTGTGGAGTGGCCTCTGTCTGGCCTAGCCCAGCTGCTGCTTCTCCAAGAAGACTCTGGCCAGAAACCCTAATCCCCATCTGACGTGGACATCATACAAGGGTGGGCCTGTCCAGGGCCCTTCCTCTCTCTTCTTTCCCAGTTCCTTCCTCCCTCTCTCCCTCTCACTCCATCTCCAACTCTGCCACTCCCCTCCACCTTTTCAAAACGTGGTGGCGCAGGCAAAAACATTCTACGAATTGCTGAGGACATTTGGGAGCTTGACTAAAGTCAGGGTAACATGGGGGTGTAGCCATATCTCGCCTATTCAACTTGAATTTCTCCCCTGCCCATGATCTCAGTGTCTCACATCTCCACCTCTCATAATGAGATGGTCTCAGCACACCATCCCCCCCCCACCCACAATCGCAAATACTACCCCCCCCCCCCCTTGCCTCCCCCCACCCCACTATTTTACTCCCCTTCCATCCAACCCTTGATATTTCAGGGTGGCGCTCTACTGGCTACTTTCCGTGCTGCCCACACAAAGCAGGAGCTGAATGGAAGGAGGAGTCTTCAGTCAGGTTGAGTTGTCAGTGTCCAAAAGATTGATCCCCGTGAGCCATGACTGCTGCTAGAGCATTGCCTGATTCGTGAATAATCACGCCTTGTCTCAGAGTTTGTCAATTTGGCAAAATGAATGTGTGCTGTTCATCATTGGATGAGCGCCATAGGCACATTTTTGTTACACAACACTGCAGGCAAAATTTTCGCTAGTTATGATGCCGCAGGCGAAGACTTCCACCATTCATAGTGCCGCAGGTGAAATTTTGCACCGTTTATAGCCACGCAGGTGAAGATTTCACTGTCTATTGCAAAAAGAAAATGTCTATTGGAAGGGGGGGAGGGGGGAGGGGGGAGGGGGGAGGGCAAAGTGGCATCTGGGGGGGGGGGGGGGGGGGGGGGGTGGGTGAGGGGAGAATTTGCCCCCAAATGCCTCCCTCACCCCCACCCCTGGATAAGCCACTGCATAAGTCTCTGGTGGGTCGCTAGTCTCAAATTGGTGGTTGCATGCAAACTGTTACACGGTGCATCTGTGCCTTATGCTCCCACACTGAAAACTGAAATGAGGAATACTGAAAACGCATGGCACCAAAGCCCACCAACAGTGACGATGAAGACGTAGTCCTATGCAGAACATAGTGGGGAATCAAATGCAACAAGAATCAGCATGATCGGCCCACTCTAGCGCGAGGTATTAGCGTTTTCAGAAAACGCGATCAACTTTTTCACTGGCGCCCAGGTCCTCGGCCTCCTCCCTGCTGGACGAGTCGGCCGGCGGAGAGAAAATCCGTCCGTGCAGCTGCTGTGAATGGCCGATGGCGGACCTGAAGAGATTAGCGGATTCAGGATTTTTCGGTGCATCTAATGCAACAGGTCTCAACTCTCTACGTGGTCTGTAGCTCGAGATAAAGTCGCCTGTACTGACGCCTAACCTTAAGCGTTGATCGCGTTTTCGAGAACGCGCTCAAAAAAAAAACGCGATCAACTGTCAATGAGTAATGCAAATGGTTAAACAAGGTAGTAACCGAAAAAGTTTGTAATGATGGGTACTATTTTTTTATATGTTGTAGCCCTCCATCATGCCGAACACGCAAAAAATGAATTGGATCGCTGCGGGACCCATTTTTTGGCGCCAAATTTGAAAAAATCGCGCAATTTTGGCCCCCGGGGGGACTTTGCAGGGCGCTGCCGGGGCCAGGGAGGCAGCTAGCGGGGCGGGGGGACCCCCCTCCGTCCCTCTCCGCAGATCCCCTATGCCATGAGCGGAGAAAAGGGGGAAAAAAGCACAAAACACAAAAAATTTCTCTCACTCTGTGGCTTTTCAGGGCTCGAAACTGGGACTTCGCGTTTCCGCGTCGCTATCGCCCCCAGACGCGTTTGCGAAATCGTCCCAAAAGTGGTTCCAAACGATTCTGCGCTTAAATCTGCCCAGAAGAGTATTTCTGAAAATTTTCAGAGCTACAGTATCCCTGCCGCGTCGGCTTGAATTTTGGGCGTCGGGTCGACTTTGCCAATATTATGCTCGATTTCGGGGTTTTCGGGGGCGCTGATTACGAATTTGGCATCCGTTCAGTGTATAGATGATGTTTGAAGGTACCTACGACAAATTGTATGCTACCGTACCCCAAGTGCAGAATTTCAGTTCCCGGAGTCCATAGGAAACTAGGGGTGTTGTATGTCGAATCTGGGGTATTTTGGGATGTAGATTACGAATTCAGCATTGCTATTGCGATTGGGGGTGCCAGGAGGCCACAACAGCAGAGGAGTCACCGTGTGTAGGAGCTCAAATTTGTGGAGTATACTGCGTCCCCCGGACGACTTGCCTGGTTTAAAGCATTATTATCGCGAATTTGAACACAGCACAGTACCGCTTTAGGCACCAGGGAACGCATTTCGTGTGTTCTTTCTTTTGGACAACGAATTTAATGACGCGAATTCTATTCGAAACCAAAATGTACTGCACCCAAATTCCTCTATG
>JASAMZ010004408.1:0-10000 GCA_030248115.1 Linhomoeus sp. GSCO2_2 | reverse complement strand
CCGAGAACCTCGACGAAGACGGCGTAGGCCACGCTACCAGCCGCAGCTGCCTATAAAATTAGGTGCGTATTACATAGGTGTGAGTGAGAAGAGAAGCAATGGCCCGTCTCCTTCGTAGGGCGCCTTGCCAACCAGGAGCGCAGGCAGCAGCGTCCGCCGAGTCCAACTGCACCAGGCTGTCGAGACGCCAACCGCGACGAAGACGGCGACGATGGCGGCGACTGCGACGCCCACATCGAAGTGTTGGACGACGAGAGTAGCCGACAGAGCAGCACACTCCTCCAGTCCCAACCACACGAGGTGGATTACCACTGAAAGCACAAACAATTTCCGACAGTTGTTATACTCCACAAAAAATGTGGAGTATATAGCGTTTGTGCGCGAAACGCAGAAAATTACAGTCAACGGCGTTTGCGCGTGAAGCGGCCGATTTCCAAACGGTCTTTTGCGTTGGGTAGGCCTAGTAAGTGGGCAGGGTGGACACCAAACGGGGTCACGCTCCGGGACCGCGTTCGCGGAAAATTCAAAAATTTAAATTTTCAAAGTACTGAAAATTAGGTTGGGCAAGGTAGAACTCGAACCAGGCAAGTCGTCCGGGGGACGCAGTATACTCCACAAATTTGAACTCCTACGCATGGTGACTCCTCTGCTGTTGTGGCGTCCTGGCACCCCCAAACGCAAAAGCAATGCTGAATTCGTGATCTACCTACATCACAAAATACCCCAGATTCGACATACAACACCCCTAGTTTCCTATGGACTCTGGGAACTGAAATTCTGCACTTAGGGTACAGTAGCATGCAAATTCGTCACATCTATGTTCAAACATTATCTAAACGATAAACAAATGCCAAATTCGTAATCAGCGCCCCCGAAAACCCCGAAATCGAGTATAATATCGCAGAAGTTGACTTGACACCCACAATTCAAACGGACGCTGCAGGGATACTGTAGCTTCGAAAATTCTTCCAAAACACTTTTCTAGGCCAGATTTAAGCGTAGAATCGTTTGAAACTACTTTTGGAACGATTCGGCAACGCATTCGAGCGCTATAGACGCCGAAGTGCGAAAATCGCAATTTTCGACCCCGGAGTCGAAAAAGTCGCAGTGTAAGAAAGTTTTTTGTGTTTCGCCCGATTTTCTCCGTTCATGGCTCATTCGATAGAGGACATCTGGGAAGGAGCACCAAGAGTGGTCTCGCCGCTCTAGCTGCTACCTAGTTCGCACAGCAGGCCGTCAAAGTCGACCCGGGGCCAAAATTCGCGAATTTTTCAAATTTGGCGCCAAAATGGGTCCCGCAGCGATCCAATTCTTTTTTTTGCCAACTCGGCACTATCGAGTACTACAACATATCAAAAGATAGTGTATACCATTATATGCAACTTTTTCGAGTTCTACCCTGTGTAACCCATTTTTCAGTACTTTGAAAATTTAAATTTTTGAATTTCCCGCCAACGGGGTCCCGGAGCGTGACCCCATATCTCGTGCAGGTTGCCCACCTACTAGGCCTACCCAACGCAAAAGGCCGTTTGCAAATCGGCCGCTGCACGCGCGAACCCCATCCGGTCCAAATTACTGCGTTTCGAGCACAAACGCTATATACTCCACACTTTTTTGTGGAGTATAAAAAGTTGCATATAATGGTATATACTATCTTTTGATATGTTGTAGTACTCGATAGGGCCGAGGGTGGAAGAAATGAATTGGATCGCTGCGGGACCCATTTTGGCGGCAAATTTGAAAAATTCGCGAATTTTGGCCCCGGGTCGACTTTGACGGGCTGCTGTGCGAGCTAGGTAGCAGCTAGAGCGGCGAGACCGCTTTTGGTGCTCCTTCCCAGATGTCCTCTATCGAATGAGCCATGAACGAAGAAAATCGCTCGAAACACAAAAAAGTTATCTTGGTGGAACTTTTTTGACTCCGGGGTCGAAAATTGCGATTATCGCGTTACGGCGTCTGTAGCGCTCGAATGCGTTGCCGAATCGGTTCAAAAGTGGTTTCAAACGATTCTACGTTGAAATCTGGTCCAGAAAAGTGTTTTTGGCAAATTTGCAGAGCTACAGTAACCCTGCCGCGTCCATTTGAATATTGGGTGTCTGGTCGACTTTTGCGACATTATACTCGATTTCGGGGTTTTCGGGGGCGCTGATTACGAATTTAACATTCGTTTAGCGTTTAGATGATGTTGGAACGTACCTATGACGAATTCGCATGCTACCATACCCCAAGCGCAGAATTCCGGTTCTGCGAGTCCATAGGAAGTTAGGGGTGTTGTATGTTGATTCTGGGGTATTCTGGGATGTAGATCACGAATTCGGCATTCGTTTTGCGATTGGGGGTGTCAGGGGGCCACAACAGCAGATGAGTCACCGTGCGTAGGAATTCTAATTTGTGGAGTATACTGCGTCCCCCGGACGACTTGCCTGGTTTTAACTCTGATTGTCGCGGCCTACGTACTCTGCGCCTAGCTTATTGCACGTTCTGTGGTGTGCACTAGGTAGTTCCATGAATAAAGCATTCAATCAAGCTCGATTAACCGTAAATAATCTACTGTATTACGTCATTGTCTACCGGTTGTAGTGAAGAGGGTGCTTGTGAGAAGATTTATGTTAACCTTTTCTCACTGACAAACCGCTGCGTAGGAAGCTGATGACGCTGTCAGGCGGAGTCGCGGACAGGAACTGTAGTCTACTGCAAAACGTTCGGTGCAGCGATCTGCACAGCGATCGGGTCGCTGAAGCACAGCTCGTTACCTGTGAAAGTGACGCGTTACAAGACAAACAGGCAACTCGCGAACACGAATGCAACAGCAGGAACATCACTACTGCCTAATGTCGCGGGCGAGAGGACTCACCAGCACACAACGGATTGGCTTAGCTAACGAATCCTTGAGGACCGTCACCATTGCGCAAGCCTCTCTAACAAAACAGCGCTTTGACGCTAAGTGATTGCTATTATACGCTAGCCTCAATTGATGACTGACGCTAATGGAACAAGTGGGTATATGAGAGGTAGAGAACGGAGGGGGGAGGCTGGCGGAGAGGTGTCGGCCGAAGCACAAGCAGAAGCAGGTATGTATGTGGTGGAAGCCTCCTCTTATACACACCCTTTATGAAGCGCCGATACGCTAAGTGGCCGCCATCGAAGCGGACAGCGGGAAGGGTTCCGGCGGTGTCGCTGAGATTGGGACACCGGAGACGTATCGATTTCCGCGTCCTGGTAGGCAGGCCCCCTGTTTGCCGCTTGAACTCTCGACTTCTTAATTGACTAGTATATGTAAGGCTATAGATAGGATGGCGGCCTCAGAACGCGACGAAGACGACGCCGAGTGAATCAAACGACCGTCTGAGTGAGTGGCCACACTATTCGGACGGCGACCGCGACGGACCCTCAATAACTTCAGCGGACTGAATCAAGTGTTATGTAGCCAAGTTTATTCAACCGGTGGAACCGGATTGGCAAACCCTGACGCTTAGCCTTGTCCATCGCTCTTTTCCCACGGGTGGTAATTAAGGGGCCAACTCTTTTCGGCGACCCAACAAACTCTGACAGAGCGTCCTTACTCCTTACTGCGAATCATGACACGCGATTTTGCTAAATATCGAACAACTCTGGTCTGCTGTGCGTTTGTTTGATTGATTGACAAACGCCTCTGATTGCAGAGCTACAATAGAACAGCAACTAACAGAGAAATAGCCGGAAGGGACCTATCCTTCGGCGTTGTTCGGAATCGCGTAGGCGTCACACACTGTGCTGCATTGTTGTCCAGTGCGCTGCGAAAGCGGGCGAGTTCCCGACGTCGGCGCTTCATTTCACCCTGAGTTGAACCACTCTCGAGAAGAAAATGAACCGCGTATTATAACGGAGTGAAACCACGACGGAGACACAGACACACTCACACACAAAGGCGTGCATGCAGGGCGCTACAGAGGCCATTTCACAGCGAAGATAGCGGGCAACACGAGGGGTCGGCAGAGAACAGCCATGCAGTTTTGTTAGGTTGAACCGCCGAAGAAGCGAATCAATCACCAACGAGCGCGCCGCGCGAACTTCTTGTAGCAGTCGAGAGTTCGTCCTTCCGTTTTGACACACACGCGCACCCATAAGGGCGGGGCTTTCGCTGCCTGGGGGAGCCTTTGCGGGTACATCATTATGCGGTTGATACAGGGCTGCTGCAACAACGATGCCGATTATTGCAACGGGAAGAAATCGCGCAGGGCCAAAACAACGAAACAACAAGACACCAAGCGGTGAACTCTGCAGCCGCCACCACCAAAGGGTGAAGTCGATGCCTACCAACAGATTCACAATCGCGAAATGCGAAGATCCACCCAATGCGCCATTATACCCAACACACAGGCCAAGACGGGAAAGTGTGCGCACACGGCGGCGACGCAGCACCGGGAGAGTCAACGGTCCCTATAATACAGTAAGCCACGGATACAGTATACGACGACTTGCTCGCGCTGTGCCAACAGAACAAGCAGTCGTTCCAATGAACTCTCTCTACATGCGGAGTGGCCGAAACGTGAGCCGCTAACTTTCATCCAGCACCAGGCAAATTGTGAACATTCCCTCGGGTTTTACTGCGCCCCAGAGAAGGCCCTTTGTCCAGGTTTATATTCCTACTAGCGGCCTGGGCGCGCGCCTTCGGCGCGCGCGGAGAAAAGCCCTGCGCGGGCTCGCTTCGCTCGCCCGCTCCAGGCTTTTCGTCTCGCTCGGCGCTGCGCGCCTCGCTCGACAGCCGCCGACTAAACATTACTCTGTTTTACATTGATAAATGTAAGAAGCCAAAAAAATTTGAATTTTCTCACTACCGTACACTTCTATGCGCCTATACTGCGCACGTGCAGTCTTGCTCCGTTACCCTATCTGGCTGTCATATCAGCTTACTTGCGCGCCGTGCCAAGCAGGCTCCACCGTCTAGAGCGAAATTTAAAAATTTGAATTTTCTCACTGACAGTACACCGCAGCGCGTCGCGGCCGCGTGCGTGAAGTTGCACATTGCCCACCCTACACACCCAAAATACCAGCCGCCTTGCCCGCCCTTCCAAGCAGGCTCCACTGTCTAGAGCGAAATTCAAAAATTTGAATTTTCTCACTTACAGTACACCGCAGCGCGTCGTGGCCGAGTGCGTGAAGTTGCACATTGCCCACCTTACACACCCAGGATACCAACCGCCTTGCCCGCCCTTCCAAGCAGGCTCCACTGTCTAGAGCGAAATTCAAAAATTTGAATTTTCTCGCCTACAGTAGCCTTTTCCGCGTAACGGACCAGTTTCGGCAAATCAGTGGGCCCGCCCCAGGGTAGCGCCCCATAGGTCGCCAGGGTATACGGGCCCAGTCGGGCGGGGTGATTGGGGCAAACAGAATCACAGACAGACAGACAGACAACCGGCGATTAAGGGGGAGACTAGCGGCCTGGGCGCGCGCCTTCGGCGCGCGCGGAGAAAAGCCCTGCGCGGGCTCGCTTCGCTCGCCCGCTCCAGGCTTTTCGTCTCGCTCGGCGCTGCGCGCCTCGCTCGACAGCCGCCGCCTAACCTCTCATTTGCTTCACTGTGTGTAACAATATCTGCTTGGTTCGATTCCCGCGCTTGGAAGAAACTTTTGCTGGTGGAAAATTATCATTTGCGGATTTTTTTCGCAGCGTGCCAAACTCTGTAAAGTTGCACACTTGCTACCCTATCACGCTGTCATATTGCCTTCCATGCATTACCTTCTATGCGGCCTCCACTGTCTATAGCGAAAATCAACAATTTGAATTTTCTCACTTACAGTATGCCTACGCGCGTCGTGGCCGGATGCGTGAAGTTTCACATTGCCAACCCTACACACCCAGGATACCAACCGCCTTGCCCACCCTTCCAAGCAGGCTCCACTGTCTAGAGCGAAATTCAAAAATTTGAATTTTCTCACTTACAGTACACCGCAGCGCGTCGTGGCCGGGTGCGTGAAGTTGCACATTACCCACCTTACACACCCAGGATACCAGCCGCCTTGCCCGCCCTTCCAAGCAGGCTCAACTGTCTAGAGCGAAATTAAAAAATTTGAATTTTCTTGCCTACAGTAGCCTTTTCCGCGTAACGGACCAGTTTCGGCAAATCAGTGGGCCCGCCCCAGGGTAGCGCCCCATAGGTCGCCAGGGTATACGGGCCCAGTCGGGCGGGACGATTGGAGCAAACAGAATCACAGACAGACTCACAGACAACCGGCGATTAAGGGGTAGAAATAGTAGAAGTGGTAAGCCGAAGCCAAACTTGAGTAAAATCTCCCAATCCAAGGGAGGCTCGAGGGACGCTGGGCGAAAGCCATTGACACACGTTGTCTTCGGTCACCCAGTGCGTATGTAACAGGCCCTCTAGACTTGCTGGGCGGGGTCCTTCTTGGGCGCAGTCTCGCCCTCGGCGTTGTCGGCGGCGGCCACCTCGTCGAAGTCCTGGGCGGTGGCCACGGCCAGCCCCGCGTTGTAGATGTGCCTTCTGCGCGCCGCCCTCTCCTGCGCTAGGCGGCGCACGTAGTGGTAGTCCTTGTCGGCGCAGTACTCGGAGATCAGCCAGTCGTGGTTGACCTCCCAGGCCCGTCTCAGGTACTTGTACAGACTCTGCTTCGACTGAACGAACAAGAAGGGTATGGGAAAACGGTGGACATATTGCCGACTCACTCTTATGAACGCAAGTCTGCTGAATGATGAAAATCAATCTGGACCATTGTTTGCCCAGCTTCATGTTCATTGTCGATCGATAAATGGATAACAGCAATGAGCAATCATGTTGACTAGCCGTTCCTTCCTGTTGCAGAAGAATTTGTGTGATCTGAATAGCACGGAATGTAGTCGTCAATGGCCGTAATGTCCTGTTGCATAATCTGTCCTGTTCAAGGTCTGTCCGTTGCAAGGTCTGTCCTGTTGTGAGCCAACGGCGGTGGTCGCCTCGTGCGTGCGCCGCAAAATCCGTCCTGTTCATTGTCAAGGTCTGACCTGTTGCAAGGCCTGTCCTGTTGCAAGATCTGTCCTGTTGCAAGAATTGTCCTGTTGCAAGATTTGTCCTGTTGCAAAATCTGTCCTGTTGCAAGATCTGTCCTGTTGCAAGATTTGTCCTGTTGCAAAATCTGTCCTGTTGCAAGGTCTGTCCTGTTGCAAGATCTGTCCTGTTGCAAGATCTGTCCTGTTGCAAGATTTGTCTTGTCCTGTTGCAAAATCTGTCCTGTTGCAAAATCTGTCCTGTTGCAAGGTCTGTCCTGTTGCAAGATCTGTCCTGTTGCAAGATTTGTCCTGTTGCAAGGTCTGCCCTGTTGCAAGGTCTGTCCTGTTGCAAAATCTGTCCTGTTGCAAGGTTTGTCCTGTTGCAAAATCTGTCCTCTTGCAAGGTCTGCCCTGTTGCAAAATCTGTCCTGTTGCAAGATTTGTCCTGTTGCAAAATCTGTCCTCTTGCAAGATCTGTCCTGTTGCAAGATCTGTCCTGTTGCAAGATTTGTCCTGTTGCAAAATCTGTCCTGTTGCAAGATCTGTCCTGTTGCAAGATCTGTCCTGTTGCAAAATCTGTCCTGTTGCAAGATCTGTCCTGTTAGTGTTGCAAGATTTGTCCTGTTGCAAAATCTGTCCTGTTGCAAGATTTGTCTTGTTGCAAGATCTGTTCTGTTGCAAGAATTGTCCTGTTGCAAGATCTGTCCTGTTGCAAGAGCTGTCCTGTTGCAAAATCTTTGCAAAATCTGTCCTGTTGCAGAAGGTCTGTCCTGTTGCGAGCCAATGGCACTGGTCGCCTCGCGCGACCATCCTGTTGCAACGTCTGTACTGTTGCAACATTTGTCCTGTTGCAGAAAGTCTGTCCTGTTGCACGCCGACAGCGCTGACTGCCTCGCGAACGCGCCGTACGAAGCGCCGCGCAAAACAAATGATAGAGAGCGGGCAGATTTTCCTGTTGCAAAATCTGTCCTGTTGCAAGATTTGTCCTGTTGCAAAATCAGGCCTGTTGCGAGCGAGCCAATGGCACTGGTCGCCTCGCGCGACCATCCTGTTGCAACGTCTGTACTGTTGCAAGATTTGTACTGTTGCAGAAAGTCTCCTGTTGCAAGCCAACGGCGCTGACTGCCTCGCGAACGCGCCGTACAAAGCGCCGCGCAAAACAAATGGTAGAGCCGCCAGATCCAATGCGAGCTAAGGAGAGCGAGCCTGATTGAGCGGCGACGGTGCCTTGCCGTACTGTTCAGGCGATGCCTGCGTTGAAGGCAGGCAGCAACAGGCGGCGCTGGCCGTGCAGCGATTGATTGCCGCCGCTGGCGTCCCGCTGGCGTCTAGGCGCGCGCGTGCTGAAGCGTCGCGTGGCGAAGTGCTAGCGAGGCAAGCGCATGCTGAAGCGTCGCGTGGCGAAGTGCTAGGGAGGCAAAGGTGGACGGACAGACGGACACTACACCTAGCTAGCATAGTAATGTAGACTAGTGCCTTTAGCCCGTAGGAGAATCTCTATAGTCCCAAGAGCACTGTCATTACGCAATTGTCATGAAGCTACCTACCGATGGCGCATGCCACTGGTCAGAACATGCAGCGACTTATGGCATGCCACAGCGAGTATTTCTCTTTAGTCTATAGATGACTTTAAGTTGTGCCTGTGCCACTGCCTACAATTACACCTGGTCACGTGCCTGTGAATACACAGCAATAGTATTTGAGTTTAGCCTGTAGATTCTTGGCTTCAGCCCAAAGTCGGTTTTAGATTGTGCCCCTGCCAGTGCCTACGATTAGCCTTGTGCCACTCACCATGCCTGTAAATACACCTCGGAGTCTCAAGATGACAACTCTGTAGTGAATGGTGATACAATACTGCAAAAGTGGCATGAAAGAAACTGTCAGCCACTCCTTAGTGCTTAAAATGTACTGTGCAGCTGATATTTTCGTGATTTTTGTGGAATTTAGCAACTTGCGAAAGTTTTAAAATAGGAGGGGATTCCTTCCAGTCCACGACGGTCAGTTTAAGCTATAGATCTCCAGGATCCATCGCCCATGTCGTGAGAAAATGGCCGGACAAACAAACACACAAACAAACAAACAAACTCTATGGCGCTTAGTATATAGGACTAGTGCCTTTAGCCCATAGGTGATACTGTATATCTATAGCTGAACACCTACGGAAACAGAGCCATTTGTATCGACCCATGGAAATCAGCCACTGCTCACACAATGTATTGGCCTATGGTTCACGGCCAATGCTCACAACAGCCCATAGCAGAATCTGACAGATCTAAAGTCATTTGATGCTGCACCTCTATCAGTGCCTGCTTTTAGGGTTGCACCAGCTCCCATGCCTCAGAATACACTGAAGCTAACACATGGAAGCTTGCATTTGGCCCATAGGAGTTTCAGATAGATCTAATGTCTTCTGACACTGTGCCCCTGCCAGTGCCTGCATTTACCTTTGCGCCCACTCCCGTGCCTTTGATTACACTGAACTTTGCATATAGGTGTTTGTGTTTAGCCCATAAGAGGATTCAGATAGATCAAAAGTCTCTTGACACTGCACCCTTGCCAGTGCCTGCATTTATCATCGAACCTGTCCCCGTGCCTCTGAATACACTGAAGCTAACACATGGATGCTTGTGTTTAGCCCTTAGCAGATTTCAGATAGAGCTAATGTCTTCTGACACTGTGCCCCTGCCAGTGCCTGCATTAACCTTTGCACCTATTCCCGTGCCTTCAAATACCTGTAGGAGTGTCACAGCGACAGCTCTGGAGTGAATGGTGACACGACAGTGCGAAATTTGCACGAAAATGACCAGTAGGCACTCTTTCGTGCTCAGAATGTACTGTGCAGTCGATATTTTCGTGAATTTTGTGGAATTTAGTAATTTGCAAAAGTTTTAAAATAGGAGGGGATTCCTTCCAGCCCACGGCGGTCAGTTTAAGCCATAGATCTCCAGGATCCGTCAACTGTGTCAAGAGAAAATGGCCGGACAAACAGACAGACAGACACACACACACACACACAGACTCTATGCCGCTTAGTATATA
>JASAMZ010004407.1:0-72297 GCA_030248115.1 Linhomoeus sp. GSCO2_2 | reverse complement strand
CAGCATACGTAACTGAACGAAGTGCTACGTATTGCTCATCATTATTTTGTACCTCTGTCTTTTGTGTCGCTTCGTTGCGCACTCGCGCCTGTTTTCTTCACCGGTGGCGAGAAACCCATTATTTCTATTCGACATTTCGCGTTGTAGTGTCGTTTTTGTGGAAAACTTTTCCCTAAATTGTACACGTATGTACATATACCACATGCAGTAGTACTGCGTGGGTGGGTATTATTTTCGTCCTCACGATCTATTTGCGCCACCGTTTGGTCCTTATATGTGCTGTAGTGTCGCGCCCAACCCAGAGCAGAACATTATTCCATTCTAGGTGTGCTAGACTCAGTCGTCCACTCTTTGGCTCGCGTGTGTGACAGACAGACACCCAGTGCTTTGCTCCTCCTATGCGCGTCCTGTGTTCTCTCGCCTAATGCGTGTACTGTGCTGTGCAGAAATAGTGACTTCTACTACGAGATGGTGAAATCTAGCTAAACTTGTGCTTTTTGGCTGACAGCCGCGCTCATTCAAACACACACAGACAAGAAAGCTGGCCCCGGCCGGGCGATACCCTTTGTGGGCTTCTTCCGTGCGTGCGAGGCTGTATGTTGTACTTGTCATGAGAACCTCCCTCACTCAAAGGAAGCATTCCTCCCTACGCACCGTCCCCACTACACAATTCTCCCCACGCATCCTGAGCACAGCTCTGTTATTGACAGGTGGAATACTAATGAGGCCTCTACTAGCCCAGGGAATCGGTCAAACGAAGCCATCTCTTGGTCGAGAGGCCAGGCGGGGTGTCAGCTAAACAGACCGACTTTAATTGGATGCTATGCGCCCCCCCCCCCCCCTTTTGCTCTACCAACAAGTGCTCAGATAGCACCTAGCGGGTGGCACACACAGTAGTCGTGGAATTAGAAGCCTGCTTCAGGAAAGAGGCAGAGCAGATCGCAAGCAGCTTAGCAGCTGTCTCCAATGCAGGCGTTGAGTGCATTCAATGCTCGAAATACAGGCAGGTCAGCAAACATGCAACAACTGAAACGTCCAAAGCGAATTTCACCAATTTCTGCGTTTGCAATGACTAAATCACGCACAAGCTCCAAAACACTACCGTACGCAACCTCTTGTGTCTTATTCCGAATCGTACTGTAGGCGCCGAAAATAAACCCTCTGACCAGGCGTCACGGGCAGACATCCGATGGATCTCTCTCCCCCCCTGATCCTTTCAATAGGAGAGACCGTTTTGAAAGGAGAAGAGCGGCGGCGGCGGAGTCCTTTCTCGGAGAATAAAGCCGTCGTCTGCTGCTGCCGCTGAATGCGCGCCCGAATGAGAGACGACGACGACTGACAACCCATACAAAAGATCCCCGTACCTTACACAAAAGCCAGGCGCCGCGCGGGCCGAATAGAAGCCGCTCCCCCACCAGGGCGCCGAACGAATTGATATTATAAGAAACGAATTACTCGCGCAGCGCTCTCGGCAGTCACTGAAAGGGCTACCTACCTACACACCTCCGGAGACTTTCTACCAGTCAGTAGGAGAGGTGTGCGCGCTGGTTAGTCGCACTAAATATGTAGTCCAGTAGCAAGCAACGCAGAAGATACTGGGTGTCCGGTGGAGAATGGTTGGGCAACAAAGGAAGACGGGTTGTGGCATGTTTTGAACGTCGCTCCACGAACAGGGGTGACCATAGAAACTAATTTAGTTTCAGTTTCAGTTTCAGTATCAGTATTAATTTGCAATTCAGTTTCAGTTTCAGTATCAGTTTCAGTAATTATTTCCCTTGAGTTTCAGTTTCAGTTACTGAAACTGAGTTTCAGTATCATGATGATCGTGGATAGAGAGAGCACATGCAATTATGTGTGCCCGCTGTGCAGAGTTGCTGATTATAAGGTGTATTTCTATCTATTTTCGTAAATACCAACACGGCATACGCCAAATTTACCTAAGGGAGCCAACAAAAACCCATTAAATACTGAAAGAGGCTCAAACTTGACTCAGAAATGTGTAGTGAGACTAGTTTGACTGTCGCACAAATACTGAAACTGCTGGTGGAGTTTCAGTTTCAGTTTCAATATGGCTGACCAGTTTAGTTTCAGTTCCAGTTTCAGTTTCAGTATATTTATTGAAACTGAAACTGAAACCGAAACTACTTTCAGTTTCTATGGTCACCCCTGTCCACGAATGTCGTCGTCGCCACCACTACCGTCGAGGTTGGTTCGCGTCCAGAGATACCGTCATGGTTCGCTGTTCTGGGCTGCTAACTTTTACTGTTACGTTGCATGCATTCAACGCACTCGCAAGTTCGCTTACCAGTTGTAAGTAGGTACCATAAGACGATGTCATTCTGCAATGCGCTCTGCTAATTCAAGATAGTCCCGAAGGCACTTTTGTCGAGGCAGTGATACAACTTCGTCGAACGCCAGCCAACTTTCTTACACCTTTCTCACATTTCTTCTCGCCTTTGACACCCCCCCCCCCCCCTGGCGAATCCCGACTTGAGGCGACGTCGGCGGCCCCCTTTCATCTGCCTTCTGCTCGTCTGCCTGTCCGCGGGTTCTCACGCCTGTTTACTTATCGAAGCAGGTCCCTACGCCTTATATTGCTGAGAGCGTGCTGCGCCGCAGATCTGTGCACGCGCAACGGGGGATGAATCACATCGCGCTGGTCGGTAGGAACTCTGCGGGAGACGGCCTGGCGCCGCGCGGCGACGGATCCGGAAATTTCGGCAATCGTTCTTTCCCACAACTGTTGGAGGGGTGACTGTACTGTGCTCCAACCGCCCACCCGCCTGCCTCCCTGTTGCGGCTGTGGGCAATGACGATGATGGGAATGGGAATTGGGCAGGAGCGCACTTGCGTCATTCTTAGAGAAGCTTTGAGCCGCCCACTACCGTAATCCGTTGCGCTTGGGTGACTCACGCACCGCGGCGCTTTGCTCCCCGGTGCGCGTTTTGCATGCTGGGACGATTATGGTACTTGCAAACCCTGGAAATCCTTCACTTCGTTGGCTTATCAAGTCTTAACACGCACTTTCGGAATTACCCACCAGTGAGCCAGCGCCAACCCCTTTTTGAGCGTCGTCCTTACTTGATCCGATTTCCTACCACTATGCCTCCCTCCCCTTCCTTCCCTCCCTCCCTCCCTCCCCTGCCATTGTGCTCCGCCCTTGGTGAAAGGACAGGAAGTCGGGTGTCCTGTGTTGCCCCCCCCCCCCATCCCCCTCCGCATGCGGCCTGCAATTTTGACCTCGCACAAAGAGAGACGGCGAAAAAGCGGGCGCGCGTTTACACGAGCCGAAAATGCAACTCCTGTGGAGGAAATTTTTTTCTCTCGAAAGGAAAGTCCCCTGCAAAAGCACTGCCTTGTCCCGCCCGCTCGGCTAATCTAATAAATTCGGCTTCGTCGCTCTATCCCCCTTCTCCACCATCCACGACAGTAAATCTGAGCTCTGTCTGTCTCTCTCTCTCTCTCATCCAGTCGTCATAACTCCCGCCTGGGGAATCAATAAAAATTTTGTGAAAACGCTCCCCCGAGAGATAAAATCCCACACAGGGCCCCTCACGCCAACGCTGCGAAGGCTTTCACCAAACCAAATTGCGCCTATTCACCAAGTGGGGGGGGGGGGGGGTGTAAGAGCGGCCCGACCGTGTCTAATAGAGGGGGGGGGGGGGGGGTGGGGAACCGGTCCCCGGACGGCCATCTAGCAGTTTCACGAGCGGAGCACATGTGCTCGAGAGCATATTGTCCTGCGACAGAGAGAGAAAGGAAAGACCGTACTTGAACTAGCGGCCCGCTTGGGGCGGGAGTGCGGCAGAAGCGCGCGCATGCGCCCCCACTTCAGAATACGGTAGCATTTCTTCTCTATCGAAGTATCTTGCGCCCGGCCGCGGCACCGCGTTTAGTGGACGCGACGCGGTCCACGTGGGATTCGGGGTAAATCGTGGCACGGGAGCTGGCATGCGCAAACTACATGCGGGCACGACCACGGCGCACGAGGGACAGTGCCGACCAGCCGTTCATAATAGGGAGGGTAGACTGGCCAGCTTTGGAACGTCCGTCACAGTCCGATGGGCGGGCTGAAAGGGGCTTTGCGAGGGCTTGTCAAAGACGACCACAATGGACGGGCACACAATTTGATTGAAAAGCCCCCCTAATAATGGACAGCTGTGAACGGCTCGGTTGTTCGAGTGAAAGCCTAGTTCTACGGCCCGCATTTGCGATCACGAGTTCCTAGACGCTCGCTGGTCCCAGCGTTGTATTCGGTTCTTGCTTCTGCTTCCATGTCTATCTGCAATATTAGAATTAGCAATAGTCCGTGATTGAAAATGTTTTGACTGGAGTGCTGGGCTCTGATAGAAGCTTGGTCGACAACTGCTACCTTTGCCATGAAAAATCTGGCTTGCTGGTTGCTGACACCTGCCAATTCACTGGGTAACTAATACCTTGTTCAATACTGTATATCCCACAAGATATTCATTCCCCAACCAAACAGTACAGCAAACGTAGTGGATGAGCGCTGTCCGACCTGTTCATCCCGGCGTCCACGCGTCACTGAGACGCGCTGTAAAGAAAGTACTACTTGTAATTGTCTGCCCTATGGGGCGGTGGCGGGCCGACTCTTGATGTAGCTGTGTGAATTCTCAAGAAAGGCTTGGACGATGTAAGGTCTTGTGCTCATGTTCTGCGGAAATGCAGGACGTTTCGGCCGTTTAGAACCCCCCCCCCCCCCCCCCCCCAAACAATATTATGTATCACTTCTGCGACTCTGCCTCTCCGCAGGCGGTCAAACGTTCAGCGCTCATTCCGATGACATAGCAGTGGCGAAGAGTCCAGTGGATGGCTCAATAGGTGCCATTGACCGATGGCGCGCGAGCGGCTCGATCGCGCCAAAATCCGCCCATTATCGCGCGGTTGCGCACGGCACATTTGCTCCTCCTGCCCGCCCCCCCCCCCCGTTCAAATATCCCCCCCCCCCCCCCCCCTTTCACAGCCATTGGTGATCAGTGGTTCGTTCAGTGCAAACGAGGAGAGAGAGAGGGAGGTAGGGAGGGACCATTGTGCGCCATACACATATGTACATGTATGGAAGGGGCAGCGCTTGGGGTGGTGCCCATTGTGCGGCATTAGGGGCCCCATAGTCCATGGCACAAAGGCGCGCCGGCGGCCGCACAAAAGAATGAAGCTTCCTGAATGTGAAAAGCTCAATGGGACGACGACGACGACGGCCATTGCGCGCGACACATACACACAGACCGCGTTCAGTCTCGCAATCGCTCACCGATTGGACAACATGCCCTTTTCGAGCTCGAGCTACACTGGTATATGCCGAAATACGTAGACCTTACGCCAAATTCTGGAAGAGAAATGACGGTTCTGTCGAGCCTCGAAGTCGGAGATTGCTACAGTGGCTGACGCCTTGCTGATCTGCTCCGCATCAACCTGATCCAAAGGTTTGTGTGTGACTCAGCTAAGCATGGGCGTTCCTCAGTCACCAAAAGGAGTGGCCCAATGTAGTGTAACGCGGTCTCTATGTTCACATGGCCTGCCGCTGAGGATGGTTGTGTAATACCTAGTGTTTGAAGTGTAGCCGGCAGCGCACTGATTCCTTCTTTGCTCTCTGATCAATCCACGAGGTAATGCGTCATGCGATAGCGTTTCAGAGCATAGCCATCCCGACTTCCTAGGTACTACATTGATCTTTGAAAAGTTCGCTTCTCATGTTACCCCAATTGTTCCCTGCCTTGTCTTGCTCTCTGCGATGTCGCGAATTGCCACATTTCGCATTTTACATTGCTGTACGCAAATTACAACAAGAAAGACGTTCAGACGCCGGTATCTCCGTCGATCTCCCACCAGTCAAAACATTAGTGCATGTCGCCGCGCCGTCGGCCGCAATTTGCCCTGCGCGCGTCATGTTCTCTCATGCCGCTGTGAATCTCTAATGCGCGCAAGTTGCTATCGGGAAAGAAGACGGTTTCCTCTCTCCCCAGCCCCCCCCCCCCCCCCCCTTCCCTGCCATTGTGCGAACCACTAATGGACGAACGAGCGCCGCCGCGAGCGCGCAACAATGGGGCGCCCGCCGTCTAAGATTCTAATCTGCGCTCGACCCCCCCCCCCCCCGCCCTGAAACAGGAATATAACTCGTTCCCCGGCCTCTTTCGTGCGTGTGTGGTGGGGGTACTGTAGCTCTGCGCGCAGCAGCGCACGCGCAGCAGACTGTCAACAAGCGAGGCCGTTGAATGGCCGACTATTTGCGTCGTGCAAACAGTTCTCCCTTTCTCCCTTTCAAATGACGCTAGCTGGATACCCATACGTGTCGGTTGCACAAACGGGCGCGCGCGCGCGAAACGCAAGTTTGCATAAGGGGCCCCACTCACTCGACTGACTACGGTAGCGGCGCTCCGTTTGCTCAAGAGGAGGAAGTGTAGGAGTGCGCGAAAGCAGGCGTTGTGCTACAGGCCGCAACCCCAATTGCACTAACGATGTACATAACTGCACTGTATGTGTACCGCCTGTCACAGTGGAGTTGCGCACATTCTTCGTCAACAGAAGTACCTACATATTTCGTAAGAGTTATGCAAGAAGAATGAATATTACAACTTCTTGCAGTATACTTTTCCAACTTTTTGCGCTATTCCACAAGTCCAGTCGAGAACCATCGATTTCACGCATGCCTAGCTGCCAACCTACGTTTGCACATGAGACTACCCTCCAAATCGCTCGCCGCGCTCGCGATCGATGGGGCGTGAAATCGAAAGAAATCGCGCCGCCGCCGCCCGCCGATTGCCTACAGAAACGCCTTCGCGCAAAGGTTACACGTTTACATCCTCACGTATCGTCTGTCTGCCAATCGGGAATAAGAAGGAGAGGACGCCTTGCCTTTCAGAGGTGACAAAGCCTCTATTCCTTCTATGGCACACACACACACACACATACGTACACACAGAGGGGACTTCGGCCCGAAAGCCTCGGGGCGGATAAAGGGGGGCGCATGGTGGGGAGGGTATTCAGGGGCACAAAAGAGGAGGGCGCGCCGAGGGGGCTCTCTCACAACAGAAAAGGCAGGAAGAAAGGACAATTTCTAAAATAGCAAATAATAAAAAGCCGCGCCGCACGCACAAAAGGTCCCATATGGCACCCTCCCTCGGACACCACCCTCCCTCCCTCCTTGGCTTTTCATTCCATTCATTCGGCTCTCCTGATGGTGCTCCTTTCTTGGTCGTTTCCCATTCTTGTAGGAAGTCTCGCCACGAATTCTGTACGGGGTGTTGTGTGTTGGGCTTCGTGTCTGTGTGTCGGTTGAAGGAAGGCATGAGTTCCTTTCTTCCCAGAGGCTTGCTTTTGAACGTGTACTGTCAAACGAGTCTAGTGCTAGCTAGTGGTGTGAAAGCTGTGGTTGATAGTTGATAGCACAAACTTGATTTTGGTTTCCAATGGGTACAGCAAGGCATCTTGTTGAGTTGCCATAAGGTGTTTGTTTCGATACTGTAGCTCAAAGCAAAACTGTCAAGTTCTCAGTTCTGCTGCAACGATGGATACTCGCGCGAGCGTTCCTGTACGTACATCGAATGGCTGGATACTGTATTGAGTTCAAGTGTGCTCTTTCCTATTGAGTTCAAATGTGTTCTTTCTCTCCCACCCCGTTAACATCCCGGCATGCGATGGTTGCTTAGGCTATAGGTCGCGGTGCCCCGCAGCCCTCGAGTGAGTTCACACATGCACACATAAAACAACTTCCATCCCAACAGCGCTTTCCACAAGATTCGCACACAACCCAGTCCCCTAACTTCAGATGACGGTAGTACGCGAGTCGTCGAGCGGCCCATCGATCACGACCACGAGAGCGGGGGAATCGACGGCCGCGCGCCGATTTACGACTTTGGGGCATGAAATCGCCACCGCTACCACGTGATTCGGATTCGACCGCGTAAATCAGCGCCTCCACGAACGATCGCCGTCGTCGTCGTTACGCCGATTCGACTCTGGAGCTTTATCGCTTGCCCACAGGTGGGTAGTTCTCTGGTTCTTGGCGAGAGAAGTACCCCCAAGCTCCGACTTAAGACACCCCCCCCCTCCAATCTCTAGGGATGTTGTTAGGGCGCCCTCTTTCCCTCCCTCCCTCCTATTTTGGGGGTCGCGCGCGCTTCCTCCCATTGTTCGCAACGACGACGTCGTCGTCGTCGTCGTCGTCGTCGGCCGGCGGTGTAATTGATGGCTCTTGTTGCCAGCGTTCCCACGCCAACCTTTACCTCGAACGACCTCTTCCCTCTAGCCCCCCCCCCCCCCCCCCTTACGCCCTGTGTGGGGGGGGGGGGGGTGCTCCGACCTTGAGGGCGACATGACATGCGGGCGCGCGGGAGGGGTTATTGCGCGCGAGGACACGAAAGGATTAGATGGATGGGCCGGGACTGGAGGAGACAGCGGCGGCATGGGAGAGAGATGGGCGCGTGCATCTCTCTTGCGACCGAAAAACAAATAGCCTGCGGGGTTTTGAGGGAAATATTGAGGGAATCCCGACCGCCAAAGCATGCAAACGCTTCCCCTAAAGGCCGATGCGAATGAAATCTTTCTCGACGCTGGAATTCCCCATTTCCACGCGAATATGTACCTACCTGTTGGCTGATTGTTTTCGAGCAGCTCTCGTCATTCAGTCCGTCTGTCTGCCCGTCACGCCATGTGCGTGCCTTCGCCGGGTCCAATTTTGCACACCCACTGACTTCTGGGTCAAAACAATCCCGTGACTCGACAGTAGCGCTTCTCTAGCGCGATAAAATCAGCGCAGAAAGCAAAGACAAGGGTAGGCAGACTACTACACGTCGGTGAGACATCAATTAGGCAAAGGGGCGGAGCACTCACTGCTTCGCGGAGCCAATCCGAACTGACTGCCTCCCCTACTCACTCGGAATATCCGCCTAAAACTTCCCCGGAGTCAGTCAAGCGTTCACGCAACACAGGCCGCGCGCTAAGTGGCGTGGAGCCGGCGCGCGGCGCGTGTTATTAGGGCGTCCGTGCGTGCGTGCGTGCGTCCCCGCGCTACGATATACCTGGTAGTTGGCCCGGACGAGGGGGCGTGGCCTGGCCTCCAGCTCGTCGCTGATTGGCCGACGGCTCGTGATTCGCGCCAGCCTCCCCCTCCCTCCCCCACTCCTCGCGCGCGGCGGACGGCCTTTCAGACTTCGGCTCTCATTGTTGTCGTCGTCGGTTCGTGAGCGCTGTTGTATCCAGCCAGCCAGTGAGTCCGTCCGCGCCAGTCCCTATTTGGCGCTCGCCCGCCCGCCGCCGCCGCATTATATTCCGCAATCTGTCGACGACGCCATTTTCAATAAGAGGCACCCCCCCCCCCCCCTTTGAAACCGGCCCCCTCTAGCACCCCCCTCTCTCTCCCCCGCGGCAAGTCCATTGTACCCCCCTGAACGCTGACTGCGCCCCGTCGGCGACGCAGCGTGCGCGAGGCAGAACCCCGAACTCTGCCGGCCTGCCTGCAGCCGGAGGAGGGAGCGTAAACCTATATTTGCCCAAGGGACTGAGGAGAGAGAGTGAGGGAGCGGCTGGCTGTGTGTTGATAGAACTGTGACAAGGCGGTAGCCAGAGCGCGCGCTGCTGCCAGGCGGCAAACGTGTGAAAGCGCGTCGCCGCCGCCGTTGTCGACATCCACTCGACTCTCGACGACAAGACACAAGACAAGAGTTTCCCCCCGCCCTTTCTCCCTCCAAGAGCGAGAAGAGCCTAGCGTCTTGCGCTGTGTGCTGCGCTATGGAGCAAGCCGACCCGCTGAAGAACCCCTCCGCCGCCGCCGCCGTCGCCGCCGGCTTCCCCATCCAGATCCAGGCCCACCCCTACCCGCCCCCGGGCTACCCCAGCCCGTCCGGGCACCTCTACGGTCTACCCTCCGTCCTGCAGCAGCCCAGCGGGGCCTTGGGCCCCGGCCCGGCCGCCCCTGCCCAGAGTGCCGCCCAGGCGGCCAAGGAAGCCAAGAAGCAGGCGGACAACGACCGCGTCAAGCGCCCAATGAACGCGTTCATGGTCTGGTCGCGAGGCAAGAGGCGCAAACTGGCCCAGGAGAACCCCAAGATGCACAACTCGGAGATCAGCAAGCGCCTGGGCCAGGAGTGGAAGACCCTGTCGGAAGAGGCCAAGCGGCCGTTCATAGACGAGGCGAAGCGCCTGCGGGCCATCCACATGAAGGAGTACCCCGACTACAAGTACCGGCCCAGGCGCAAGCAGAAGACCATTCAGAAGAAGCAGCAGCAGCAGCAACAACAACAGCAGCAGCAGCAGCAAGTCCAGCAGCAGCAGCAGGCGGCCCAGGCCTACCTGATGGAGCCGCTGAAGTACGGCCCCCCCGCCGGGGTCGGCCAGAACGGACCCCCCGCCGCTGGGCTCTGGACCTCGGCGGCGGGCCCTGGACCCGCCGGGCCGGCCGCCGCCCAGTACTTCATGGACCCGGCGGCGGCGAGCTACCAGCAGCAGATGGCCGCCGCCCGCTGGCCCTACGATATGGCCCAGATGGTCAACCCGTACGCGCCATACGCCCAGCACCCCTACGCCACGGCCGGCAGCCCCTCCACCTCGCTGGCTTCCTCCGGGACGGGTTACCCGCCGGGCATGGGCCTGCCCCTGAAGTCGGACCCAGAGCCCGGCTCGCCCCACGGAGGCGGCGGCTCGCCCGTCGTCGACCAGCAGGCTCAAAACGGGCCGCTGTTCCCCGAAGCCGGGTTAACCCAGAATCGGCCGGGCGTCCTGAGTTCGGCCTTTGGCCTGGTGGACCCGACCGGCGGCGGCGTCGTCAAGGCGGAGGGCGAGGCCAGCCTGACGGACATGATCACGCAGTACCTGCCGGCGCCCGGCCAGGCCGGGCCCTACCCGGCCGGCCAACCCTACGGGATGCCGGACCCGCGCCAGCTCTCCCTCTCTAGCGTGAACGGACTGTGAGCGGTCGGTACGACGCGCTTTGGTGCCCCCGCGTGCTGTGGTACGGTAGATGCGTTAGTAATGGAAATTGGCCGGATTCCCGGCCGCAATTTGACGTTTTCGCGCGCGCGAATTTCGCCCAGTAATTCACTTATGTAGGTGGTTTCTTGGTCCTCTGTCGTCTACGACCAAACTTGCCGCAGCTTGCTTATTATGACGCTGTCCCCGCTCTCTCTACTATCGCTGTGTGGCGCACAATCGACAGTAGCGGCATAATAGCCGTGTACAAAGGCCCAATAAGTAACAACGAGTTTTACAATAGTATGACTGCCTAATTTATTCGAGTTTCATTTCGACGTGTGATGCTTCTCGGTTCTCTCTGCGCACCAGTTTCGTGCCCTCTAAGCGTGACACGATTACCATTTTGTGGCAGTGACGTCGCGTATTGTTACGGTAACATGATGATCCGTTATTACTGTAGCGTCCCACCCCACCTTTCCAAAGTTTGACACCGATCACGCGTGAGCTTTGGAGTGTCACTTCGTGGCTTTAAGCAGTGTATAGTCGAGTGATTTCAAGTGTTTTATGCGAGCGTTTCGCGCCGCGTCTGAAACGCGAGCGGTTGGGATGTCCAAATTACAGCGATTGAAGATTTTTGGAAACTCTCAACCGCTCGCGAAATTCACCGACGCCATAGCTGGAGCAGTGACCACATATGTGTCTGTAGGGCAGAGACGATTTAAGAAACGTTTTCGGCTTTTTCACCGTGATTTTCGTGCCAGCGCGCGCTCTTGTTTGTTTTGAGGATTTCTTTGCGTTGTAATCCATTCGTTCGCGAGACTGTGCTGCGTATTAGCTACGAAAATCTTGTTCGGATTTGGAAAACCTCGGTCGCTCGTCGCGTGTGTGCTACCAATCCGCTATTCTCATCTCGTTGGAGTCAGCTTTATGGTTTGGCGCGAAGAAAACGCACGATTTTACAGAGAACTTTTGTAAAATCTCGACGCTCGCGCGGAATCACGCAGCTGCGGCCCGACAATCGCGCGTGACAAATGCGTGTTTGCCTTTGGCGGAGCGGTGCGGGGTGGCGAAAGGTGCTACAGAAGGGGTTTTCGAGCGAGATTTACGGCCTGAGATAGCGAGAGCCCCCCCCCCCCCCCCCTCTTGCTACCTGAGCGCGCCGGCCCGCCCTTTGATCTCACAAGGAAGGACAAAGGACAATTTTGTCCTTGGGCGCGCGGAGACAAAAGGGGGCAAATCGGCAACATCCTTTCCTTTTGCGGAGAAAGCGTCATGATCCGCAATTAGGCTCTCGGAAGGAGTGTTTGTCTTTCGGTGTGGCCAGAAAAAGTGGCCCAATTTGTGCCTTTGCGCGCCTCGCCGCCCCCTTCCTTTGGCATAGGAACTCTCCTGCTGCTAAGACAATTGTGGACCGGCCATACATATACGATGTACAGCGCAGGGTTTGTCCCGAGGATTAGCGATCGCTAAGACAAATAGTGCTGCCGAAAGTAGAGGGGCGGCCGAACGAACTGTTGAACAAACAAAAGCTTTTGTTTTCGCGAATTCCCTGCCTTGTTGCGCTGAAACAGTAGCATATTTCAGTACCTATGTAACGTTGCGCGTTGAGGGTGCGTCCGGCAACGAAATCCAATGCATTTTATGCTCTTGTGTCTGCTGGGGCTTTTGCAACACGGTGGATATTGGCTGTATTGAATGTAGACGTATGGTATGTCGCATGTAAACCGATTAGCGCGCCGCTCGCCCCCACTGGTAGGCACATAAATTAATCAGGATCTACTCTATTCACCAGCGGCGGGTTATTGAAAGCTTTTTCACAGCTGGGTTCCGTCCGTGCATGCGTCTATTCGTCCAGATTGCGAGTACAGTAAACGCCGCGCATTCCTTCCGCGCGGGACCCCAGTAAACATGCGGCGGGCAGAATTTCCCACGCGGCAAAAAGCGGTCGCCCCCCCAGAGACTTTAGAAGAAGAGGGGGCAACTTTACCTGTGGGAAACTTTTCGCCCTAGCTCGACGCGCGGCTTTCTTGAAAGTGGTCTTGCGTGACTAAGATGAATCTACCCTCCCCCCCCCCCCCCCCCCTTCTGCGTGTGAGAACCAGGCGGAAATAAAACGAGACTTCAAAGCGGCAAGCGCGCGCGCGGCAAGCTGAATTTCGCCACAAAGCGCGCATCTTTTCTCGGGGCGGGCGGCGGGGGCGGACGCATAATGTATCCGTTTCTTCTTCTTTGGCGGCGACCGCAGCATTATGAGGGCACAGATGTGCGTTCTTGAAGAGAGCGCAATTAGCCACTTGGACGGACAAAATCGCAAATTGGGCTGGCGGGCGAGCAAACACGCTTCTCACGACACGACGCGCCGCACAGAGCAGGTGCTTCGTGACGAGATCGTGTGAGTGACGTACATGCGCGACGAATTAAGCTTGACGACAACAATATCGCGTGAGACGAACCGTCTTGCGTGCCCCGCATCGCACTTCCTTCGAACTCGTGTTGTTTTCGACGTTTCCTGGCAAACTAGTCGAACGAGCGTCGCTGATTGGCCAGTTTGAACGCGGCGTTCAGTTCGAGAGGTTTACGGTAGCGGGCAAATTTGCATACGCGACGCAGTGCGCTCTATCGAATGCCGCCGTCGTCCTTTGTTGTTTGTCGTTGTCGATTCTACTTCCGTTCCTCTCCTTCTCTTCCCTCGTGGAAAGAAAACAAAAACCTAAACGGAAGGAAGTGACGAAGGGTGTACGGGGTGGCGCCAGGCCGAATGCGATAGGTTTCGCGCGAATTGGAGGGGGGGGGGGCACAAGCGGCCTTCGCTTTTACAACCCCCATAATTCTATTATCCCAACAACACCTTTTGCACGGCACGGCGCGCCTCTTTCAAAGCTCCGCAGGCGACAAATCATAAAATGTCGCAACAACAAAGCCTGGGAAAGGGCGCGTAAAAGCGCGCTCCCACCGTAACCCGCGACGCGTCGAGAGGGTGAGCGGGGGGGGAGGGTGAACCCGACACCCCCTCACACCCCTATAAATTGTGCTCTGGGCGCGAACAATGCCCGGCCTCTCAGGTTGCGGGTTGCGGAATCCGCCATTGTGCGGTTCGGTCGAAAGGTCGGCGTGCAGAGATACCTTTATTCTGCAAGTCTTCGGGTGTAGCGGGGACAGGTTTGATGGATGGGCCCTGACGCTGACAGTCTTGTGGGAGGAGGGAGATAGGACTGCAGAGAATCCTCTATCCGGAACAACTCAACGCGTTCAATATTCTTACATGTACGTCGTCCAACCACTTTGAAGTCGAAACTCCTCACGACGTCGCAGTTCGACAAAGTGAAGCCGCTACGCAAATCCTACCGTATTCCACCACTGCAAGACAGTGTCCCAATGCGATGTGCTTCCAAGTCTGAGCCTCCTCCTCCTGTCAGTCAACTTCTTTCCACAGTGTAAGTATATCCGGAGTTACGAGCCATAACCGCGTCACACGGCTCGTTTCACCCGTCGGCGCGCCACGAGAGGTCGTGCGGGCCGCGCAGCGCGTACAATTCTACATCGTACAAGTCCTCAATCCGTCACCATACCTGCAGTGTGGGCGCCGCGGACAACAATAGTGACTCGCTGGGCGGGGGTGGCAATTTCCAAAATTGGCACGCAGACCCCCCTGCCCCCCCCCCCCCACCTCCTCACCTAACCTACCATACATATATGCGTGCGCCCGCGTGTACCTAAGTACGACCGGCGGCGCCGGCGCCTAAGAATTAGCGTTAATTCCCCCGCCGCCAAGGAGCCGAACAATGGGGTGGCCGGGCCAATTTTCCCCATTTTCTACCCCCCCCGCTCCCTCCCTCCCTCGACCCTTCCTGGACCCTCCCTCCAGCGGAACTCACCGTCGCGAGACTGGCTGTACATACGTACGTACCTACGTTGTTTACACACGCATAGGCTAGGCACACCACACATACAGTGTACGACAGAATAGGTGTTGCCTTACACACTCTTCACACCAACATGACTTCACCGCACTGCGCACATACGGTATCATCATACTGCACACCTAAGCGGGAACTCAGTCGGTACACTTGAATGCAAATCAGCCAGTGACGCATACGACCGACCGCAATGCACGAAGCAACAGTGGCAAGCCATTCCAATTCGTTCAGGTCCACAACACATAACGGACGCCAAGCTAATCGCGGAACCGGAAACAGCGGTCAACCTAACTAAAGGAGCTCCGAATGCCGGCACGTTGAAGACTGTGTGATAGTCGAGAAAAGTTGCAAACGTACAGATACGGTAACGATGTAGGGCCATCGGCGTTGGCAATTGCTGCACCCTTCATTACTCTGGCCCATGCGAATCGTGTTTTGCACTTGAAATTTGACTAGCATGTGGGTACTGTCTGTATGTACTATGCAGGCGAAGGTACCCGGTATAGCTGAGGGATGGATGACAGGTTGAAGCGTTATACTATTTTGCCAAGTTAGTAGAATTGTGATACGCGCACCTACGAACCGTATTCTGCGTCGTGTTTTGCCATACGTGCGCTCGCCATTCGTACATACGTCATCCGTACATAGGTACCACAAATCGTCGCGGTGCAGCTTCGCTTTGGTTTTGTCGCCTCACTTCGTCCACAATCACTTCGCTGACGTTAGCACAATATCATTCTCGTGTGTCACACCTTCACGCGTGCACCAGAGTTGTTTCCGCCGAAACACAAAACCGCAAGTCAAACAAACGCGGCTTGACGATGGACAGAAACCTACGTAAAAAGCTTCCTGTTTGACGATTCCATCAACATACGTGTGCCTACAACTCAAGGATGGCTCTGAAAATCGGCTTAGCACCCGAACCGCCATTGATCAACCGCTGCGCTCTGAATCTGACGAAGATTCAGCCTTCAGGCGAATGTTCGAATGTCGGACTGACTCTAACTCTGCTGGGAACGCTTCTTGACTTAGCCGAAGTTTCTTACAAGCTTGTGAACCTGGACCAGCCAGGGATGCGTTGTTTAAACGAAGGGCTATCTACCGTAATCTTCTGCTTGGCGCACTGAATGCTAGGTACTACGTACAGTATCTGAGCTGCCGAACGAGCAACTGTAGTCTCCGGTAAAATGTTTGCGCAGGGGGGGGGGGGGTGGGGTGGGGAGGAGGTCCGAGGGGGGGGGGGGGGGGGGGGTGGGGGGGGGGGGGGGGGGGGGGGGGGGGGGGGGGGGAGGGGGGGGGGGGGGGCGAGGAGAAGATAGGAGTAGGACCAAAACCATTTAACATTGAGTGCAAATGTGAGAAATGGGAGAGGGAGGGGGTTTGCACAGTCTCGTTAGAGGGTGCAGTATGAGGAAGTGGGGTTTAACCCTCGACCCCCCCCCCCCCTCAGCCCCTCACCCCCCCCCCCCCTCCCACCTCCACTATGTCACTCGTTCGCTCACTTCTTGGATTCTTGGACAACTACCATACCCCCTCGTTTACGCAACGCGTCGCAGAGCCTATCGACTGGGGAACTTTCGATGGAACAAACTGGACCGTGGTCTTAGGGTTGGTCCAACGGGGCGACGTCGACATATTGGGCAATTTCTTTGCCATAACAGCCGCTAGAATGGAGTGGTTTCACTTCACGTATCCCGTCTCCACCTCGCACCACTGGTTTCTCATGAGAAAGCCCGCTGAAGGCTGGAATGACAGAGCTCTGAGGCTGTTCGCCGCCTTCAGTGTGGATTTCTATGTGGTATTCGGCGCTACGCTCCTTCTAATGCTGGTTATATCTAAGCTGACCTCTTCACTGATAAAGACTCACGAGAGGGGCTCGTTCAGTCTGCGCTATATGACAACACTGCTGAGCTACTTTCTTCTTCTGGTCACTGGTCTGTACAAGACCAGACTACTGGCGGAACTACTTGTAAAGTCTACACCAGAGTCAATCAGTGATATGGAGGAGCTGGTGCAACTGATAAAGTCCAAACGGCTGACTCTCGTAGAGAAGTCGAACTCAGACGCGTTCATGGAAAACGTTCGCCACTCCTCGCTCGAATACTTCAGGTATGGATGGAAGAATGTTCTACCTACGTATCTATGAAAGGAAATGTCCCAATGCTCCCCCCTCTATCTGGTACTCGCTCCGAAATGCAGCTACATCTTTCAAAATGGACGTAGCCCCCCCCCCCCTCAAAATGGACGTAGCAGCAAAGCGTGCCCAGTTTAGGGAACTTCGAAGGGCCACGGAAGAAAACTCCATAGTGGTGGAAGGGAACTCTTCCGCAGCTTTGGCTCTGCTCAAAGAAGACACCAACCGCCAAAGTTACATAATGGGCGTCTTTTCCATGGGCGCAGTGGATTTGATGGCTGACGCCTGCTTTGTTCAAAGGGCCATGACCCTACCATACCCCGAATTCAACGCGTTCATCATGAGAAAAGGCGTGGATCGACGGGTTCTCGATAAATTAAACGGCGCTATTCGCACGGTCGGACTGTCACTGTGGGAAAACGTGAGTGTACGTACTGCGGACGCGTTGTTTCAGCGAATGGGGGCACAAAATACGTATAATGCCGAGCCTTCCTCACCACAAGACCTCAGTGTCAATATAGTTGTGTAACCCTCTCGAATTACATGCCGCGACCTAGGGAGGTAGTATTGCGCATGCAATAGCCAAATACTTGAGTCAGAAGTATGTTCAATCGACATTGACACCACAACCCAATGCCAAATTCGCAATCAGTACGACACAGATAACCACAGAATCAGTATTGGCTGGGTTGTGGTCGTTCCGCTTTCGGGCGCAGCCTCGATGCTTTTCCAAACTACAACGCATGTACAGTAACCACCACGCAACAGATGTGGTCGAACTACGAAAGAGCGAGTCAACAGCGCTGCATGGAGCGAGGCAGCAATGCCAAGGAGGGAGCCTTCACTATCGTACCACTTGATATGGTGACTTTGGTGGGAGTGTACCTAATATGGGTGGCGGGCTGTATTGGCGGCTGCATCTTTCTGTTGGCTGAGTTGGAGCACAACGTGTGTGTGCTGCTTTCGTCTAGATGACTTTGTTTAGACTGATAGAAACCTAGGTATTACACTATGAATGTATGTGTTGCAGTCAGTAGCCGTCTTCAGGCGATTGCCGTCTAGACGGCTATCGCCTGGTCGATCAGGCCGCGGCCGTCTTCTTGGGGAAAAGACGGCCATCGCCTGGTGCGTCAGGCGATGGTCATCTTCTGCTCGAAAAGACGGCTATCGCCTGATGGACCAGTCAACAGCCGTCTTCAAAATGAAAGCCGTCGCCAGCGCTAGCAGGGAAGGGGCACAGCAGGCCTGAGCAGGAGGTGAATTAGATGGAGGAGTGTTCATACTTACAGTTTGCACTGAAACTCGGTCGACGTCGCGCCTGGCGGGTCTCAGCTGAGGCTTAGCGCGACCACCAACTTCAGGGCGCGCTCCGCGCGCCCTGAAGTCGGTCACCGGTCGCGTTAAGCCTAAGCTTCGACCCGCCAGACTGCGACGCCGACTGACTCTTGTGCACTGTGGGCGCAGGGCGAGCCTAAGCATAGCCTGAACTGGAAGGAATATACTGTGTCCGAAACGAATACAGAGAAAGAAAAGACGGCCATCGCCTGACGCATCAGGCGATTGCCGTCTAGACGGCCGCGGCCTGACGCATCAGGCGATTGCCGTCTAGACGGCCGCGGCCTGATCGACCAGGCGACAACCGTCTAGACGGCTATCGCCTGAAGACGGCCATCGCCTGTGACATATGCACCGACACTGTCTTTCTCTGAGTTCTCCCATCGTCTCCGTGCTCTCGCGAGATGACAGATGTGCACTAGCTTTGACAACTTAGAACAAACAGCGTGCAGGCCAACATAGAACACGGTCTTCTGGGGCATACAATGTTTGCTTTCAATTAGGTGGATAAGAAATGAGCTGGAGGCCTAGACGTGGGAAAGACCATTGTACTGTACCTGCAATACACAACAGACTCAGTCCAAACCACATTACCCAACCACTGGCCACTGCATTGCCTCAGGCAGAGCATCGCAATGTCACTGAGAATTGGCGTGGTACACGAAGATCCGTTCATTTTCCCCTGTGCTGCCAACCTGACCCAACTGAAGCCAGACTATCACTGCCCCAACATTGGCTTGGCCGGAACAATGTTGCAGAAGGTGCTAAAGATGGCCAATCTTTCTTACAGTTTGATTAACGTGGATGTGCCAGACCCTGTGAACTGGGGCAGCAGAGTCTCATCCTCATCTGACAACTGGACTGGCATTCTGGGCCTGCTCCAGAGGGGAGAGGTAGACAATGCTCCTTATCGCGCTCAAGATTCCAGGAATGCGACTAGAAATTTTGACTAGGAGTAAACAGCGTCTAGTCGATGTTCTAAAGCACTTTTTAACAGTCAACCATTCATTTAGCACAAAATTTTCAATGCGGTGTAATTTTGTTTTGGAAATGTGTAAACTTGACACTATAGATGTGAACATTCAAGAGTTCTTGCTGGTTCTAGCCTCATGAACAGATTCAATACAGACCGTGGCGAAGTTCCAGGCAATATGCATAGATTTTCACAGGGTAGGTTAGTCATTCTAGATTCAGTTCTGATCGAAATTTCTCTTACAATAGGTGGACACGTTCGCAGTCGTCTTCACTATGACAGAAGAGAGACAGAGGAGTTTTCAGTACGCCTACCCTCTGACCTCGCTCAGAGATGTCTTCGTAATGAAGAAATCACAAGTGGGACCTGCCACTGCGTTGTTGCGACTTTTCACGGCTTTCACCACTGACATCTACATGTTGTCGATTGGCACAATGTTGCTTCTGCTAGCATTTCGAAAGCTTGTCACAAGAGTCATATTCGAGAAAGGAAACCTTCGTCTACAGCACAGTGAGGCAGCAAGATGGGTGGCCACCATGTTCAGTTACTTTGTCCTGTTGATCACTGGCCTATACAGAGCCACACTGCTGACACAGCTGGTGACACAGCCGAGCCCACCAAGGATCGCCTCATACGAACAGCTGGTGAACATGATCTCTTCAAAGCAGCTCACATACATTGAGTACTCAAGCACAAACTACTATTTCGAGCAAGTCAACAACTCGAGGCTGCACTATTACAGGTCTGTACTTACGCCTCTCTCTGTCTTCTTTCACGTCAGTTCAGATTTGCATTTTCAGGTCTCTAAGGAAGGCGATGGAGTCAAATCCAGTCGTAGTGGAGCCAAACGTCACAGTGCTTCTGGACAAGATGACAAACGAGCAAGTTCCGTCTCTGGTGACCCGGTTCCCGTCCATCAACGCCATCAGTTGGACGAGTCACCACTGCCAAGTGGAAGCGATTATTTTTGCAGACGCACTGAAATTCATAACGTACATCTTTCGAAAAGACGTTGACAAGAACATTCTGCAGAAGTTCGACAGTTCACTGGTGAATCTACTTCCCTACTGGGAGAACGTGAGTACCGTGTACTCTTCTAATACCTACAAAGTTTACTGATAATATAAAAACTGTTTCCGAAAATTGTCCCCGGACTGAGCTCGACAGAACACTACTTTCCTCAACTTGGAATACCACAGGGAATTAACTAAATTTACTAAATATTTGACAAAGAAGGAATATTGCCAGCGGCAATTGTTAGAATACAATCGCTAGCCCGAGTTTCTAACCTACCTAGGTACATATCACCGGACCAAAGACTGACGACTGTCATTTCCAGCTGTGGGCCAACTACAAAGCCAGAGCTGGTTTGCACTGCAAGATGAAAACAGGGAATGGCGTGGATGACGAAAAGTTCCGTGCCCAACCGCTGCACATGACCAATTTGCTGGGCATATGCATCCTGTGGAGCATTGGCGCTGCATTGGCACTGGCCGCACTCCTTGTCGAGTTCTTCCTTAGCAGCTGCGAACCATCCTTTGGAAACATCTCTCTGAAAACCGTCTACTGTCATGAGCCAACGCACGTGGTGACAAAGCGCTAAAGATTTCGAACTATCTCTTATGGGACGCTAGCTTTGACGCGCACGCAGGCTAGACGCGTCGCTCGCAAAAGCACGCTAGCCACTAGGCAGCATTGTGCACGTCCATCGCGAGCGCATCTGTGCGCGCCAGTGTGGCTACAAACGTAGGTGGCGTTGATGCGTGCGTCTTCTCTGCGTGTGTGCGTCTCCTAATCCCCTGACAGTTTCTTTGTGTGTTTCTGATACAGTTGAGCGGGCCTGACGTAGATACAACGTAACTCGTCCTGTTCTGTGTTCGTCTATACGGCAACTGCTTGACCATGCCACGGGGCTACATGATGTGTGAGCGTGAGATTGTTTGTGACTGTCGTGACATTGGCATGGCAGCAATGACGCTACAGAAAGTACTGGATGGATATGCCAGTACTGTCCCACAGCCTGGATGAGCCAGATCCCGCTAACTGGGGCATGATAGACCCCTCACAGGCAATTTGACATGGGTCTGCTTCAGAGTGGAGAGGTGGATACGTACGTAAATCCCTACGTCATGACAGAGGAGCGACAGAAAAGTTGCCAGTTCGCTTACCCTCTAGTCTCAACCAACGATGTCTTTGTTCGCCCGACCTCAGCCTGGCGACACCCTACGAGAGCCCGGCGTGCGTGTGTCCGTGCGTCACGCTCTCAGATCTCGGCGCTGGAAAGTCGTAGGGGACGATCTTGGGCTCTACGGATAGGTCTCGACTCACTGATCATTCAGCTAAGAGGATTCGAAACTCAAAATTTTGAATTGCGCGCGCTACAGTAACCCGAAGGTCAAAACGCAAAACGGCTCCAGCTCGCTCGTGTTACGTCGTAGAGCGCCAATCGACACGTCAGATGAAAGCTGTCGACGCGTTCTTTCACGCTGCTGCAAAAGTTTTTTTATACTCCACAAAAAGTGTGGAGTATATAGCGTTTGTGCGCGAAACGCAGAAAATTACAGTCAACGGCGTTCGCGCGTGAAGCGGCCGATTTCCAAACGGTCTTTTGCGTTGGGTAGGCCTAGTTAGTGGGCAGGGTGGACACCAAACGGGGTCACGCTGCTGGACCCCGTTGGCGGGAAATTCAAAAATTTAAATTTTCAAAGTACTGAAAAATGGGTTACACAAGGTAGAACTCGAGAAAGTTGCATATAATGGTATATACTATCTTTTGATATGTTGTAGCCCCCGATAGTGCCGAGTCGGCAAAAAAAGACTTGGATCGCTGCGGGACCCATTTTGGCGCCAAATTTGAAAAATTCGCGATTTGTCGCTATTTTCCGGCTTTGACGGTTTGCTGTGCGCGATAGGTAGCAGCTAGAGCCGCGAGACCGCTTTTGGTGCTCCTTCCCAGATGTCCTCTATCGAATGAGCCATGAACGGAGAAAATCGGTTGAGACACAAAAAAGTTATCTTGGTGGAACTTTTTTGACTCCGGGGTCAAAAATTGCGCTTTTCGCGTTTCAGCGTCTGTAGCGCTCGAATGCGTTGCCAAATCGGTTCAAAAGTGGTTTCAAACGATTCTACGTTGAAATCTGGTCCAGAAAAGTGTTTTTGGCAAATTTGCAGAGCCACAGTAACCCGGCCGCGTCCATTTGAGTATTGGGTGTCGGGTCGACTTTCGCGATATTATACTCGATTTCGGGGTTTTCGGGGGCGCTGATTACGAATTTGGCATTCGTTTAGCGTTTAGATGATGTTTAAGCGTACCTATGACGAATTTGCATGCTACCGTACACCAAGTGCAGAATTTCGGTTCCTGGAGTCCATAGGGGTGTTAGGGGTGTTGTATGTCGATTCTGGGGTATTTTGGGATGTAGATCACGAATTCGGCATTAGTTTTGCGATTGGGAGTGTCAGGAGGCCACAAAGGAGAGTAGTCACCGTGCGTAGGAGTTCAAATTTGTGGAGTATACTGCGTCCCCCGGACGACTTGCCTGGTTTACTTAGCAAAAATTTGAATTTTTATACTCCACAAAAAAGTGTGGAGTATATATGTAGCGATTGTGCGCGAAACGCAGTAATTTTAACCGGATGGGGTTCGCGCATGAAGCGGCCGATTTGCAAACGGTCTTTTGCGTTGGGTAGGTCTAGTAAGGGGCCAGGGTGGAAGACCAATGGGGTCACGCTCCGGGACCCCGTTGGCGGGAAATTCAAAAATTTAAATTTTCAAAGTACTGAAAAATGGGTTAAACAAGGTAGAACTCGAAAAACTTGCATATAGTGGTATATACTATCTTTTGATATGTTGTAGCCCTCGATAGTGCCGAACACGCAAAAAAAGAATTGGATCGCTGCGGGACCCATTTTGGCGCCAAATTTGAAAAATTCGCGAATTTTGGCCCCGGGTCGACTTTGACGCGCTGCTGTGCGAGCTAGGTAGCAGCTAGAGCGGCGAGACCACTCTTGGTGCTCCTTCCCAGATGTCCTCTATCGAATGAGCCATGAACAGAGAAAATCGGGCGAAACACAAAAAACTTTCTTACACTGCGACTTTTTCGACTCCGGGGTCGAAAATTGCGATTTTCGCATTTCGGCGTCTATAGCGCTCGAATGCGTTGCCGAATCGTTCCAAAAGTGGTTTCAAACGATTCTGCGCTTAAATCTGGCCCAGAAAAATGTTTTCGGCAAATTTGCAGAGCTACAGTATCCCTGCCGCGTCGGTTTGAATTTTGGGCGTCGGGTCAACTTTGCCAATATTATACTCGATTTCGGGGTTTTCGGGGTCGCTGATTACGAATTTGGCATTCGTTCAGTGTTTAGATGATGTTTGAACACACCTATGTCGAATTTGCATGATACCGTACCCACAGTGCAGAATTTCAGTTCCAGGACTCCATAGGAAGTTAGGGGTGTTCTACGTCGAATCTGGGGTATTTGGGATGTAGATCACGAATTCAGCATTGCTATTGCGATTGGGAGTGTTAGGAGGCCACAACAGCAGAGGAGTCACCGTGCGTAGGAGTTCAAATTTGTGGAGTATACTGCGTCCCCCGGACGACTTGCCTGGCTCAATTACGCAAACACGCCAGTTTTCCCTTAGCAAATATGATCCAGCTTTCAAGAAAATTGAGTAACCTGGTCATGGAATGAAGACTGAGTGTGATTGAACTAGCAGGTGATCGTCCCGCGCAATTCAGTCAAGGTGGCATTCTCATTGGATTCGAGTCAGAAATTGATGTCACCTGTCGGACGCACTACTACCTACCAACCTTTGCTTACCTACCAGTGGACTACACTTCCCACTCTTGGCCCGTGACAACTAAAATGTGGAATGTGTGCACAGTATGATGGAGCCTGGTAGTAACGATGACGTAATTGTTTTTTCGCCGCCCCCCAGGGCGGCGAGTATATATACGGACGCTATTGTCTGTTCGTGTGTGTGTCTGTGTGTGTGTGTGTCCGTGTGTGTCACAAAACTAGACATGACGGTTAGTGCCCCCCAATAGAGTCGAATGCGCTGAGTAACGTGTCGATGTCCGTTTCTGTTGCTAATTTCGCTATTTCGAGATATTTACAATTAAAATATGAAAATGTCAAAAATGACACTTTTATTTACAAGCCGTATCGGCAAAGTTTTTGCTGAAATGGAAAGGGCATAAGACGCGATGAATTTGTGACATAGTTTCGGATTTTAGAATTCACGAAATGGGGATAAATATTTGCAGCTTTTATATGGCATGTCCAGCTTTTAATTGGCATCTTGCGCTTTTAATTTCTGGCGGCCGCGAAACGCAGCGGTGCGCTTTTAATTTGGCCGGAAGCGCTTTTAAAATGGCAGAACGCGCTTTTAAATGGCAAATTGCGCTTTTAATTCCGTGGAAGCTGCGAAGCCGTGCCGATGGTCAACCAAAAGGCAGACGGTGGGGATATAAGCGAGCGCACTGAATGGATGACTTTCTCGTTGCATTCTGTGTGCATTCACGTAACTTGGATATGTCCAAAATTCGCATTGCTTGATTGACCACATTGCTATCTCTTGACAGCGTATATTCCTTTGAATTCAGGCTATGCTTAGGCTCGCCCTGCGCCCACAGTTCACAAGAGTCAGTCGGCGTCGCAGTCTGGCGGGTCGAAGCTTAGGCTTAACGCGACCGGTGACCGACTTCAGGGCGCGCGGAGCGCGCCCTGAAGTTGGTGGTCGCGCTAAGCCTCAGCTGAGACCCGCCAGGCGCGACGTCGACCGAGTTTTAGTGCAAACTGTAAGTGGAATAGACACTCCATATAATTCACCTCCTGCTTAGGCCGGCTGAGCCCCTTCCCTGCTTTGCCCGTTCGCGCAATCAGCGATGCCGGGGCATTGCTGCGGGCCATGAATACGCTCCTCCACTGCGTCAAGTCCAGTGGAATACTGCCGGAAGAATTAAAAGCGCAACATGCCATTTAAAAGCGCGTTCTGCCATTTTAAAAGCGCCTCCTGCCATTTCCGAAGAGCGGCAAGCAAAAGCTGTCGTGGCAAATTAAAAGCGCTAGTTGCCATTTAAAAGCGCTTCGTGACTTCTTTAAAAGCGCTATGCAATTTTTTAAAAGCGCCTAAAATCCCCACCCTCACGAAATTAGGGATATTTTCAAGGGTTTTGTCAAAAATCCCAAATTTCGACAATTTCAAACAGCTTAAATTGCAAAACTTCTTTGCACGGATGTATCGAGCATAGTCTGCCAAGTATTTAGCAAGTAGTTTTAGCGAATATAATTACCGTAAAGTGCCGATTAGTTTCGCTCTCCTAATAGTTTCGTGTCTCCAATTAGTTTCGCCCTTGAGAGGCACATTGATTAAACAGTTTCGGGTCTCCAAATAGTTTCCCCACTAAAACTCGTTTTGCATGTAAGGCATTTTGAGGTGTGGATATGGATCAATTATGATTTTATTCTGCGTTATCAGCAGCAAAAGCAGGCTTATCCAACAGAAACTTAACATTTATCTATGTTTTGGGTGGTATTATCTCCTGGTATTGTTGCTTTTGTTTCCATTCCATTGGTATTCTTTGGCATTTTGTCAGTGAATGAAGGGTTGAAATAATAGTTTCGGGTCTCCAATTAGTTTCGGGTCTCCAATTAGTTTCGCCCTTGAGAGACACATTGAAAAAATAGTTTCGCCCGAAACTATTCGGCACTTTACGGTAACGAAATTAGGGGTTTTTCAAGGTTTTGTCAAAATTCCTAAATTTCGACAATTTCGAACAGCTTAAATTTCAAAATTTCTTTTCACGGATGAGCATAGTCTGCCAAGTATTTATCAAATAGTTTCAGGTTTTATAATTAACGAAATAGGGATATTTTCAAGGGTTTTGTCAAATTCCCAAATTTCGACAAATTCAAACAGCTTAAATTTCAAAACTTCTTTGCACGGATGTATCGAGCATAGTCTGCCAAGTGTTTATCAAATAGTTTCAGATTTTATAATTAACGAAATTAGGGATATTTTCAAGGGTTTTGTCAAAATTCCCAAATTTCGACAAATTCAAACAGCTTAAATTTCAAAACTTCTTTGCACGGATGTATCGAGCATAGTCAGCATGAAACGTGGCAATTACTGTTCGGTTCTGCCTTATACAGCAACGGTATCGTAACAGCCCGCATTTGTGACCCAAAAGAAAAGGGCGTCGTCCCATTTAGACCCTCTTCATTCCAAAGTGAACCTGCGGCGAACATTCCTGATCCATTTATGGATCAGTACCCACCAATACGCCTTATAGGCAACGATTGCCCAATAATGGCACAAACTATCTTTGGAAACTCGAGGTAACTGCGGCGAAACTCCCCGAAGAAATGCTCAACTTTCTATTCTGACACACTATTGAATATACTCCTCAAATGCACAACACACTATGCAATGTCAATCAACCATCATCGGGTACCCAGTTTTTTTCGCCGCGCCTCAGCGCGGCGAGGTGTATATATACGGATGACAATGTCTGTCTGTCTGTCTGTCTGTCTGTCTGTCTGTCTGTCTGTCTGTGTGTGTGTCCATTCGTCGCACCGAAGTAAGATGTGTGACATATGTGATCAAGTAGAGTCAAGGTCGCTGAGTACGGATCCAATGTCCGTTTCTGTTGCTAATTTCGCATTCTCGAGATATTCGCAATTAAAATTCGAAAATGTCGAAAATCGACTTTTACGTCTGATGCACTAGCCGCGAAATTTCTTCAGAAATGGAAGGAGCATGGACCGCGGATAATTTGTAACACAAAAGAAATTTTTTGCAAATGTGGAATTTGGTAGAAATACGCGATTATTTGTCAAAATTGCATAGATTGACTAAAATACAACTTCATTTATTGACGAATGTGAATGCAGAAATGGAAAGGTCGTATGCCAATAAAGATTTTTGACATAGTTTTGCAGTTTTTAAAAATTGCAATTTCGAGATATTTTCAAACAAAATATGAAAATGTCGAAAATCGACTTTGTCACCTGATGATACAGCGGCGAAATTTCTTCAGAAATGGAAAGAGTATAGACTGCGGATAATTTATAACGCAAGAGAAATTTTTTGCAAATGTGGAATTTAATAGAAATACGTGATTATTTTTCAAAATTCCATAAATCAACAAAATAGAACGTCGTTTTCTGACGAATTTGAACGCAGAAATGGTAAGGCCGTATGCCAATAAGAATTTGTGACATAGTTTTACAGTTTTAATAAATTCCAATTTTGAGATATTTAGAATTATAATTTAAGAAAATCTCAAAATCGAGATTTTCGTCTGATGGCCAGAACAGCTGTTTATTGATGAATGTGCACACGGAAACAGAAAATGCGTACGCTGAAAACAGGAATTCGCTCGCACCAACCTTTTGGCAAGTTTTTTTGTTGGATGTGACGTTTTCACACAGGTAGGAAACATCAGATAAACGGCGTCGTATCATGCCGATAACATATAGCGAACGCGGCGATATCACTGAGCTTCAGATCAGCTGTACAGACAACCGTATCGTGGGGATAGCTGCACTTGGCATTAAGGTACACATTCTCAAGACACTTTCTCCAGATGCGGCCAACGGTGTGTACAAAGTTCACTATACTGTTTACCAAAATTTGACAGACACATAGTATAGGTTGAACTTTTTACACACGCAGCTTGTTCGCCGCCCCCCAGGGCGGCGAGTATATATACGGACGCTATTGTCTGTTTGTGTGTCCGTCCGTGTGTGTGTCCGTCCGGAACAACTAGAGATGACGGTTAGTGCCACCCGATGGAGTCGAATGCGCTGAGTAACGCGCCGTTGTCCGTTTCTGTTGCTAATTTCCCTATTTCGAGATATTTACAATTAAAATACGAAAATGTCAAAAATGACACTTTTATTTACAAGTCGTATCGGCAAAGTTTTTGCTGAAATGGAAAGGGCACAAGACGCGATGAATTTGTGACATAGTTTCGGATTTTGGAATTCACGAAATTAGGGATATTTTCAAGGTTTTTTGTCAAAATTCCCAAATTTCGACCAATTCAAACAGCTTATATTTCAAAACTTCTTTGCACCGATGTATCGAGCATAGTCTGCCAAGTATTTAACAAATAGTTTCAGCAACTATAATTAACGAAATTTAGGATATTTTTAAGGATTTTGTTAAAATCCCCATATTTTGAGAATTTCAAACAGCTTAAATTTCAAAATTTCTTTTCACGGATGTGTCGAGCATAGTCTACCAAGTATTTATCAAATAGTTTCAGATTTTATAATTAACGAAATTAGGGATATTTTCAAGGGTATTGTCAAAAATCCAAAATTTCGACAATTTCAAAAAGCTTAAATTTCACAATTTCTTTGCGCGAATGTATGGAGCATAGTCTGCCAAGCATTTAACAAATAGTTTCAGATTTTATAATTAAAGAAATTAGGGATATTTTCAAGGGTATTTTCAAAATTTTCAAATTTCGGCAATTTTAAACAGCTTAAATTTCAAAACTTCTTTGCACGGATGTGTCGAGCATAGTCTGCCAAGTATTTAGCAAATAGTTTCAGAGATTATAATTAATGAAATTTAGGATATTTTTAAGGGCTTTGTCAAAATCCCCAAATTATGACAATTTCAAACGGCTTAAATTTCAAAGTTTCTTTGCACGGAAGTATCAAGCATAGTCTGCCATGTATTTAACAAATAGTTTCGGATTTTATAATTAACGAATTTACGTATATTTTCAAAGGTATTGTTAAAATTCCCAAATATAGACAATTTCAAATAGCTTAAATCTCAGAATGTCTTTGCATGGTTGTGTCGGGCATAGTCTGCCAACTATTTAGCAAATAGTTCTGTATTTTATAATTAACGAATTTAGGGATATTTTCAAGGTTTTTCTCAAAATTGCCAATTTCGACAATTTCAAACAACTTCGGCATTTTCAAATTACTATAACTAAGCAATATTTCCATTGTTGTGCAACGTATGTTTTGCCACCTATTCGATCGAACACGGAACGCGGCAATTACTGTGCGGTTCTGCAATCAACAGCAACGGTGTCGTAACCGCCCGCGTTTGTGACCCAAAAGAAAAGGGCGTCGTCCCATTTAGACCATCTTCATTCCAAAGTGAACCTGCGGCGAACATTCCTGATCCATTTATGGATCAGTACCCACCAATACGAATCTTATAGGCATCGATTGCCAAACAATGGCACAAACTTTCTTTGGAAACTCGAGGTAACTGCGGCGATACTCCCTGAACAAATGCTCAAGTTTCTATTCTGACACAATATTGAATATACTCCTCAAATGCACAACACACTATGCAATGCCAATCAACCATCATCGGGTACCCAGTTTTTACTCTAAGCTTGTTACTCTAAGCTTGTTCCTCTGTCAATGCTCCAGCTTCTGCATTCTTTGAACGCAATTAAGAAACATGCGTGCGCCTATTGGGTAAACACGTGGCTCCGTGGAGATATGAGGCATGGGTAGACTATCTTTATCACCCATTGTACTTCCTCCACTGAGTATTTCCAATAACAACATAATAAGAACACTTGCATGATCGAAGACAAGTTGAACATCACACAATGGCTTTGAAAATTGGGGTGTTTCATGAGGAGCCACTTATTTTCCCTTGCACATTGGACTTTAGCCAGCTTCGATCTTCCACCAACTGCCCAGACATAGGGCTATCAGGTGTCATGCTACAGAAGGTGTTGGAATTGGCTGGACTTTCATACACATTGGTCAACATTGATGATCTTGACCCTGTCAATAGAGGCACAACCACAGACACAGGCAATTGGACTGGCATGCTTGGTGTTCTGCAGAGTGGCAAAGTGGACATGTTTGCCAACCTCTTTACCATAACTGAGGAGAGGCGGAAAAGCTTCCAATTAGCCTACCCTCTAATTCCAGCAAGGATGTCTTTGTGATGAAGCAGGCACTCAAACAGAATTCTACAGCGGCTCTCATTTTTTCGCCGCGCCTCAGCGCGGCGATGTGTATATATACAGATGACGATGTGTAGTCCGCGAACTTTTTTGTCCTGCCGAAGTAAAACACGTGACAGATGGCGTCAGGTAGAGTCGATGTCGCCGATTACGGATCCGATGAGATTTGCTGTTGCTAAATTCAAAATGAGTGTGGGTGTAACGTTTGAAGTTTGAAATTTTTCGACAAATTATCTCTATTTGCAATGTTACGGTGCTTACGGGGCCTATCACGTGCTAAAGCACCGTAGTCTGCTGAATAGACGCCAACTGAGAGTATAAGAGCGCCGTTTTGAGAATCGCTGTGATGCGACAGCATGGCGTAGGCGGGAAAGCCGCCGGATCGCGCGCAAAAACGTGCGAGCCGACCGAGGTTCGATCCTCGGCGACCCTTTTGCTTTTTGCTGCGCTTTATTCTGGTTTTGTCATTTACGTTTTGACGCCGAATAGCCAAACCACCATCGGCGCAGCGCCTTCTGGTTTCTCCACGTCAGCAAAATTGTTTACATAACCTTAAATCTCTGTGTTCAATGCTACCGGTAGCGAGTTTCGTTGAAGACTATCCTACGCTCACACCACCACCCCGTCGATTGGCAGCTTGTCACACGATGGCGTCGATAACACCCAGCGAAGTGTTAGCGTCCGTTTGCGTTGCTGAGTCATCGTCGTAGTCGCGTCCAGTTGCTCCAAAAGTGGGCCAAGTTATTTACCGAGCCTCAAAGCTCTGATAGTTGTGTTCTGACGCTAGCAATGAATGAGCGAAAGTGGTAGTTACCACAAGCATGGATATAGAGGCACTGACCAATCACTGACATGCTGCATTTCGTCCCAATTAGAAATCTATACACAGCATGTCATTCTACTGTATATCGGTTTTACGCGTTTAGCATATGAGCGTATCCAAGGTTGGGACTCTTCAGTAGATTTGCCGAGGAATCATAGCTCATATGTTCAACGCATACAGAGATCAGACACAGGAATAGGAAGCGTCAAACAGACTCTGCGCGGGTGCTTGTCGGCTCCGTCGAAGTCTCCGTCCTCCAGTTGCGGGCTAGCAAGTTTCCATCTTTGGCAAGTTTTTTTGCTGGATGTGAGGATTTCACACAGCTAGAAACTTTAGATCAACGGCGTCGTATCATGCCGATAACATCTAGCGAACGCGGCGATATCACTGATCACTTAGATCAGCTGTAAGACAACCGTATCGTGGTAATAGCTGCACTTGGTTTATAGCAGACTTTCTCAAGCTAATTTCTCCAGATGCGGCTAATGATGTGTAATAAGTTCACTATACTGTTCACCAAGATGTGACAGACACAATGTATAGGTTGAACTTTTTACACACACAGCTTGTTTCGCCGCGCCTCAGCGCGGCGAGGTGTACATATATATACGGATGACAATGTGTGTGTGTGTGTGTGTGTCTGTCCGCGCATCGAAATAAGATATGTGACATATGTGGTCAAGTAGAGTCAAGGTCACTGAGTACGAATCCAGTGTCCGTTCCTGTTGCTAATTTTGCATTTTCGAGATATTCGCAATTAAAATTCCAAAATGTCGAAAATCGACTTTTTCGCCTGATGAACTAGCGGCGAAATTTCTTCAGAAATGGAAAGAGCATAGACCGCGGATAATTTGTAGCACAAAAGAATTTTTTTGCAAATGTGGAATTTAATAGAAATACACGATTATTTATCAAAATTCCATAAATTGACACAAATGGAACGTCATTTATTGACGAATATGAATGCAGAAATGGATAGGTATAAGAATTTGTGATATGGTTTTACAGTTTTGAAAAATTGCAATTTAGAGATATTTACAATTAGAATACGAAAATGTCGAAAATCGAATTTTTCACCCGATTAGCTAGCGACGAAATTTCTTCAGAAATGGAAAGAGCATAGACTGCGGATCATTTGTAACAAATTTTTTGCAAATATGGAATTTGACAGAAATACACGATTATTTATCAAAATTCCATAAATTGACACAAATAGAACGTCATTTATTGACGAATGTGAATGCAGAAATGGATAGGTCGTACGCTGATAAGAATTTGTGACATGGTTTTACAGTTTTGAAAAATTGCAAATTAGGGATATTTACAATTAAAATACGAAAATGTCGAAAATCGACTTTTTCACCTGATGAACTAGCAACGAAATTCTTCAGAAATGGCAAGCAAATAGACAACGGATAATTAGTATAACAAGAGAAAATTCCTGCTAACGTTAAAGTTGATAGAAATTGCCAAGACTGTTGTTCATTGATGAATGTGCGAACGCGGCGATATCACTGAGCTTTAGATCAGCTGTACAGATAACCGTATCGTGTGAATAGCTGCACTTGGTTTGCGGCACACGTTCTCAAGATACCTTCTCTAGATACGGCTAATGGTGTGTGTAAAGTTCACTATACTGTTCACCAAGGTTTGGCAGACACATTGTATAGGTTGAACTTTTTACACACACAGCTTGTTTAAACATTTCACAAACGCAACCTAGGCAATTCTTCCTCTTTCTGCGGGTTTTCGAAGAGTTTTAGAAACATAAATTGCTCTCAGTCGTGGCGCGCCGCCGGAGTAATGACCTTAATCTTCACTGTGGTCGTGGTCGTCGTCGTCGTCGTCGTCGTCGTCGTCGCAGAGTTCCACACCAATGACTGGCAGCGACGCAGAAGGGGCGTCCACAGCTGAAGACGACGACAACGCTGCACCTACATACATGTATGTCCGTGGGCTGCTGTTGCAATCTATGCAATGTGACAGGGCAGCAGCAGCGTTGTATCAAACGACAATGATTAAGCGATCGCCCCCCCCCCCGGCCACCTGACGCACGACGACCTTCCGCCAGAGTTCGCTTCTCCACACGTAGATGTAACAGTTGCAAGAGGCGTTGACGGCTGTCGTCCAGCCCATGTAGAAAGTCACGTGAAACGCCGCCGACGGAGTCACTGGGGCCACCTTTGACGGATTGATGTTATAGATTAGATTGTGTTTGCCCGTAGGCCAAACTTGGTAGAACAACATTTCTGCCAACCTGCATGGCAGCCACAACAGCCACCGTCAGGAACCAGCTGGACGAATAGACCGCTCCAACGATGGCCAAGCTGGCTAGCAGGTGGGACTGCTTCGCTGTCATTGGCTCGACGCGGCAGCTCGAAGAACTGCTTTTACTGGGACCGGTGTGGTTGTTGCCTGTTTTTGGCATGGAATTTGTAGTGACGACGACGACGACAACAACAACGACAACAACAACAACAACAACAACAACGACAACAACAACAACAGCGACGACAGCGACAACAACAACGACAACGACGACAACAACAACGACAACAACAACAACAACAACAACAACAACAACAACAACAACAACAACAACAACAACAACAACAACAACAACAACAACAACAACAACAACAACAACAACAACAACAACAACAACAACAACAACAACAACAACAACAACAACAACAACAACAACAACAACAACAACAACAACAACAACAACAACAACAACAACAACAACAACAACAACAACAACAACAACAACAACAACAACAACAACAACAACAACAACAACAACAACAACAACAACAACAACAACAACAACAACAACAACAACAACAACAACAACAACAACAACAACAACAACAACAACAACAACAACAACAACAACAACAACAACAACAACAACAACAACAACAACAACAACAACAACAACAACAACAACAACAACAACAACAACAACAACAACAACAACAACAACAACAACAACAACAACAACAACAACAACAACAACAACAACAACAACAACAACAACAACAACAACAACAACAACAACAACAACAACAACAACAACAACAACAACAACAACAACAACAACAACAACAACAACAACAACAACAACAACAACAACAACAACAACAACAACAACAACAACAACAACAACAACAACAACAACAACAACAACAACAACAACAACAACAACAACAACAACAACAACAACAACAACAACAACAACAACAACAACACACAACAACAACAACAACAACAACAACAACAACAACAACAACAACAACAACAACACGACGACGACGACGACGACGACGACGACGACGACGACGACGACGACGACGACGACGACACTGACGCTTTGCCATGTAAATCGCGTATCCATAGGTGACGATAACGGCCAAGGCCATGATATTGGCAGCTGCAGTGCACAGAACCAACGCCGAGCCGTGATAGGACGTGGGCGGTATGCAGATGGGCATGAGGTCGTTGGTCGTGGTTGTGTATCTGAATAGATCAACACTACAGTTACATATGAGAAAGGCTCACGTTGTCGAGGTGTCGGCAAGCGCACAAAAGCGGTGGCAATCATATCAACCGTCGCGCCCCTTCGTCCCTGCGTTTGCAGTCGCTACGCTATCAAGCATTGTTCGGCCAAGTGCGAAACGACAAGGGCAGTTTGCACACAGTACCGTAGTTGTATTCACCAGTACCCACCCATAGGCCACCAGAGCAATTCCATAGACGATGGCCGTTGCTATCAAGGAGGAGACGTAAAGTGGCCCAGTCAGACTGTTGTATCGCTCGGCCAACTTGATGACCAGAACTCTGCAAGCAACAAAGTGAGTGCTCTGTATTGGGTGTCCCAGACAGACGAGTATTTGAATAACTCGAGCTATGGAACGAATTTTTTCACGCGGTCTTTTGCATGAGATAGAGAAAACTATGACGTTTTGTGTGTAGAAGAATCAGCTACTAGTATTCCCCATTAGGTACTTTTGTGACATTTTAGGAAGGTCAGACTGACCACTACGCATAAGGTCTGGGACTTGGAATGTCTAATTTTTTTACCTTGCCCATCTACGGTACAAATTGTACCTAACAATTAGTACCGGTTAATTTGTTAACAATTTAGGAACAATGACAATTTGTTCCACCGGTGTCAGGAACAAAACAATAACAGTCTAGACTAGCTCCAGAACAAAACAATTTGGAAACTTTCTTTTAAAAGTTGCACTAAATTTTTCCAAGAGTCGGTGTAAGCATACTGCGGTCGACAGCGATTATGGAGCAATCTCATACAATTCTTAGGATTACACTGTCCTCAACGTTGCAATTCGTCTGATTTGACGGAAATTGTTGTTAAACAATAACTGCACCTATCCCCTCAGACACAATTTAAGTAAAATTGTGCCAAAAATTATTAACAATAAATAACAAGAACATTTTGCCGAAATCCGAGTGGAACAACGACAATAGCAAAGCAATTAAGGAAACTATACTGGGGAACAAACAAATAACAAAACAATAAATATTATAAAAGGATGTGGTGTACGACGACAAGACTGCAGTAGTCAACCACTTCACCTGTCGAGTCCCACGGCCCAGACCAAGAAGCTGGAAATGTTCATGGTCGCCATTCCCACCACCCCCCATCTGAAGCAAGAGACGTTCGGCTGCCACGTCCATCCCAACAGCGAGGCGACGATCACCTATCGAAGAACTGACTGGCAGCAGTTGTATGAACCACCATAGATACCTAGGTACTTGATACTCCAATACGCTCCTCTCCCCTCTCCTCACGACTTCGGATTGCCACGAATCGAAACCTCCGCCTACCCACAAAGGCACTCTCACTGGCTCGGACGCCGGTGTGACACGGCAGACGCACGCACGCACCTGGTAGAAGTCGGGTATGGAGAGTAGGTCTGCCAAGGCGAGGGCGCCCATCAAGTAGGAGCAGGTCATGCGCAGCTCCTTCGACTTCCAGACGGCCGCCAGAATGGACAGATTGCCGAGCAGCCCAAAGGTCACGATGACGAACTGGACGCAGCCAAAGGGCCAGCCGACCACCTCGAAATACAGTGGGCGATATTTTCAAATATGTACAAAGTGGTTTTGCACATTTTTTTGCAAATATGTTTCTTTGTATGTTTTTTGTACGTATGCATATACATATACAAAATACAGTTTTCGAAATATACATACACATAATATACCAAAACGAGGAAAATATACAAACTTTGTATTTAGCATGTTTCAACCGTAGTTTCATACTGTATCGATGAGAATTCCTACAGATAACAGTCGACTTGCTGAGCAGACTTCGCCAATATCTTACGTTGATGTCAACCTTGAATTTCACTACATACAGGGTTTTCTTTTTAAAGTGACTGATCGGGAACTCGAATAACTTCTGCACCGGTTCATCCATTCTAATGAAACTTGAACAAACTTAAGTTCCATATGTAGGAAAGCTCGTGTTAAATTTTTACGCAAATTGGCCACTCGTAGAGACTACACGACCTCTTGAAAGAAGGTCTACTTTTCAATAGGAGCCGTTCTTCCTGGCCGAGGAGGAGGACCTCCTGCTGGAGGACGAGGATCTGCAGCAGGAGGTCCTCCTCCTCGGCCAGGAAGAACGGCTCCAATTGAAAAGTAGACCTTTCTTCAAGCGGTCGCGTAGTCGCTGTGACTGGCCAATTTCCGTAAAAATTTAACACGAGCTTTCCTACATATGGAGCTCAAGTCTGTTCAAGTTTCGTTGTAATCGATGAACCGGTGCAGAAGTTATTCGAGTTCCCGACCAGTCACTTTAAAAAGAAAACCCTGTATCTTCTGTGTGATATCCATAATCAGTGAGTAGTGCAAATGCATTGGATGTGCTCTCGATCAGTTTGCACTTGTGGGTTAGGTACATAGTTTTTTCGCCGCGCCTCAGCGCGGCGAGGTGTATATATGTTACGTCCACTTTCCGCATTCGTCCAGAAGCCGCATAATGCGGATTCTGGACGCGTCGGCGTCCAGTTTCCGCATAATGCCGTTTCTGGACGACACGGCGTCCAGAATACGCATTGGAAAGAAGAGGCATGCATCACCGTCCATGCGTAATCTGGACGTCCAGAATCAGCATTTCTTCGCTATCATGACGGAGGCGCACAGCAGGCCTGAGCAGGGGGTGAAGTAGATGGAGGAGTGTTCACCCCACTTACAGTCTGCACTAAAACTCGGCCGGCGTCGCGCCTGGCGGGTCGAAAACTGAGGCTTAGCGCGACCACCAACTTCAGGGCGCGCTCCGCGCGCCCTGAAGTCGGTCACCGGTCGCGTTAAGCCTAAGCTTCGACCCGCCAGACTGCGACGCCGACTGACTCTTGTGCAGCGTGGGCGCAGGGCGAGCCTAAGCATAGCCTTATTTCAAAGGAAAATCATACTTTCAAAGACAACAACATTGTAATCAATCAAAGAATGCGTATTCTTGACGTCCAAGTTACGCATATAGAGCCAGGAGCATGCTTCTCCTTCTCCAAAGCGGATTCTGGACGGCGCCGCGTCCACAATCCGCATTATGCGGCTTCTGGACGCGTCGCCGTCCAGAAGCCGCATATGCGGATTCTGGACGAATGCGGATTCTGGACGTCACATATATACGGATGACAATGTGTGTCTGTCTGTCTGTCTGTCTGTCTGTCTGTGTGTGTTTCCGTCGCACCGAAGTAAAACATATGGCATATGTGGTCAAGTAGAGTCGAGGTCGCTGAGTACGGATCCGATGTCCGTTTCTGTTGCTAATTTCGCATTTTCGAGATATTCGCAATTAAAATTCGAAAATGTCGAAAATCGCCTTTTTCGTCTGATACTCTAGCCGCGAAATTTCTTCAGAAATGGAAGGAGTATGGACCGCGGATAATTTGTAACACAAAAGAAATTTTTTGCAAATGTGGAATTTAATAGAAATACGCGATTATTTGCCAAAATTGCATTAATTGACTAAAATACAACGTCATTTGTTGACGGATGTGAATGCAGAAATGGAAAGGTCGTATGTCAATTAGGATTTGTGACATAGTTTTGCAGATCTTAAAAATTGCAATTTCGAGATATTTTTGATCAAAATATGGAAATGTCAAAAATCGACTTATTCACCTGATGATATAGCGGCGAAATTTCTTCAGAAATGGAAAGAGTATAGACTGCGGATAATTTGTAACGCAAGAGATTTTTTTGCAAATATGGAATTTAATAGAAACACGCGATCATTTTTAAAAATTCCATAAATCAACAAAATAGAACGTCGTTTTTTGACGAATTTGAACGCAGAAATGGTAAGGCCGTATGCCAATAAGAATTTGTAACATAGTTTTACAGTTTTAATAAATTCCAATTTCGAGATACTTAGAATTAAAATTTAAAAATGTGTCAAAATCGAGATTTTCGTCTGATAACCAGAGCAGCTGTTTATTGATGAATGTGCACTCGGAAACAGAAATGCGTACGCTGAACACAGGAATTCGCTCGCACCAAACTTTTGGCAAGTTTTTTTGTTGGATGTGACGTTTTTACACAGGTAGGAAACATCAGATAAACGGCGTCGTATCATGCCGATAACATATAGCGAACGCGGCGATATCACTGAGCTTCAGATCAGCTGTACAGACAACCGTATCGTGGGGATAGGTGCACTTGGCATTAAGGTACACATTCTCAAGACACTTTCTCCAGATGCGGCTAACGATGTGTACAAAGTTCACTATACTGTTCACCAAAATTTGACAGACACAAAATATAGGTTGAACTTTTTACACACACAGCTTGTCTGTTATACTCAGATAATGCATAGAGAAGTTTGTTTTGTCTGAGTGGTCAAGCAAAATGCGTATCTGTTAGAGGTTGGTTGCACTTGGATGCTGCAAAACTGTGTTTGCTGGAATGAATGTAGGACGCACTGTTTGTCGCCTCTGCATTGTACAAGGAGCATGTTGAATTCCGAAAGGCTTAACGGCACAGTACCGTTAACAGTTCTTGTTGCGTTCTTTTTGCACAAACTCTATTGGTCATTGGCACGCCAGTCTTGTAATTTGGAAACGGCAGACAAATAATGCAATATGCAAAGCATATACGAAGAAAACTCTAATACTAAAGAATTCGATTGTATTTATAGTATACATATATAGGTACACAATACAAAAAAAAATTGCGATATTGCCCACTGTACCTCGAAAGGTCGCTCTCGACTTTCGCCCGGCTCGGCGACAGAGCGGTTCATCCTCTCTCTCTCTGGGACCAAAACGAGGCTCGCACAAGGCACACTGTATAATGTTCGTGTGATCGCAAAATGCACTACAATGCGCAATCGTATATTATCGCGCTCTCGCTGTCTCGCTACTGTCAACGTTAGGATTCAGCTTACATATGTAAGTGCGCGCGTCTCAGAATGATTGTTCAAGCGGCGGACCAACTGAAGAGACGGTTTGACTGACGCAGGCCATGAGAATTAATAGCAGAAGGGCTTTTGTCCACCTGCTTGTTGCGTGCTCTGATAATCACTTTGCCCTGCGTGCGGAATGCAGCCCACGTCTTCCCAGAACGGTGCCGAGATACCGGCTTTTTTCGCCGCGCCTCAGCGCGGCGAGGTGTATATATACGGATGACAATGTGTGTGTGTGTGTCTGTCTGTCTGTCTGTCTGTCTGTCTGTCCGTCCGCGCATCGAAGTAAGGTATGTGACATATGTGGTCAAGTAGAGTCGGGGTCGCTGAGTACGGATCCGAAGTCTGTTTCTGTTGCTAATTTCGCATTTTCGAGATATTTACAATTAAAATATGAAAATGTCAAAAATCGACTTTTTCGCCTGACGAGCTAGCGGCGAAATTTCTTCAGAAATGGAAAGAGCATAGACAGCGGATAATTTGTGACACAAAAGAAATTTTTTGGAAATGTGGAACTTGATAGAAATACGCAATTTTCTGTCAAAATTTCACAATATGACAAAAATAGAACGTCATTTATTGACGATATAAATGCAGAAATGGAAAGGTCTAGTGGCAGTAAGAATTTGTGACATAGTTTTTAATTAAGTACAATTTACAATTTCGAGATATTCACAAATAAAATACAAAACTGTCGAAAATCGACTATTTTGCCTGATGAAGTAGCGGCGAAATTTCTTCAGGAATGGAAAGAGCATAGACTGTGGATAATTTGTAACACAAAAGAATTTTTTTGAAAATGTGGAATTTGATAGAAATACGCAATTTTCTGTCAAAATTTCACAAAATGACAAAAATAGAACGTCATTTATTGACGAATATAAATGCAGAAATGGAAAGGTCTAGTGGCATTAAGAATTTGTGACATAGTTTTACAGGTGTAGGAAATTACAATTTCGAGATATTCACAAATAAAATACAAAAATGTCGAAAATCGACTATTTCGCCTCATGAGGTAGCGGCGAAATTTCTTCAGGAATGGAAAGAGCATAGACCGCGGATAATTTGTACCACAAAGGAATTTTTTTGCAAATGCGGAATTTATTGGAAATGCCAGATTATTTGTCAAAATTCCATATATTGACAAAATTAAAACGTCATTTATTGACGAATGTGAATGCAGAAATGGAAAGGTCGTGCGCCAATTAGAATTTGTGACATGGTTCTACAATTTTCAAAAATTGCAATTTCGAGATATTTAGAATTAAAATAGAAAAAGTGTCAAAATCGACATTTTCGTCTGATGGAATAGCGGCTAAATATCTTATGAAATGGCATGCGCATAGACTACGGATAATTAGCAAAACAAAAGGAAATTTTTGCATGCGTTATATTTGATAGAAATGTTTGCAATTCCACAAGTTCCCTACACTTTTGTGTATAGCTGAATGTGAACGCAGAATAGAAAAGTTGCACGCCAACAGGAATTTCTGACAAAGAACGACTGCAGTGCAATAGTTGGCAAGTTTTTTTGTTGGATGTGATGCATTTAAGGTTTTCACGTATCGGAACTTCAGATGAACGGCGTCGTATCATGCCGATACCATATAGCGAATGCGGCGATATCACTGAGCTTTAGATCAGTTGTACAGACAACCGTATCGTGGGAATAGCTGCACTTGGTGTATGGTACACGTTCTCAAGACAATTTCTCCAGATACGCCTAATCATGTGAACAAAGTTGTCCACACTGTTCACCAAGATTTGACAGACACAAAGTACAGGTTGAACTTTTTACACACACAGCTTGTTTTTCGCCCGCCCTCAGGCGGGCGACACCCTACCAGAGCTCGGCGTGCGTGCGTCCGTGCGTGCGTCCGTCACGCTCTCAGATCTCGGCGTTGGAAAGTCGTAGAGAGACGATCTTCCGCTTACGTGGTGCCATGTCGGCTCTGCGTAACATCAGCTCTGTCTTGTCCCACCACAGTACATCATTGCGATTAAAGTCTAACATTCCGTTCTCTTCACTTGTGTCTGCTTCAAGATTTAATTGCTGCAATTACCTGAGATCAAATTTCGAAATGGCCATTCCTGACTTCTACTGCCGAAAGTTGGCAATTGGAACAATTCTGCTCAGGTGTCCACATGCTTTCAGTATCCTTATCACTTTCATCATTACTGACTTTAACCTTTCATTATTCATTAAACAATTAGTGAGCCAACACCATTACATAGTACATACCTACTACATCCCTAGTTCATAACTTTACAGCTGCCTCCTTCTGCCCTTCTTCCCGTTAGAAACCGTCAACCAGATGCACGACTACGCCGAGTATGTCAACGACCGTTTCGATGCCTTCGAGGACTTTCACGACTTCGCCCGCCTTGTTAGGTACGATATTCTGCTTTCTTGTCTGTCAAAGATACTACTCTTTCTCCATGTTGACCATGTTGCAGTCCCCTGGCTGCCCCGGTCAAGGTTTACTTGAAGTTTGTCCAGCAGTGCACCGCCGCCTTCCTGCTCATTGTTGAGGCCACTACCAAGGGCTTCCGCTCACCTGTCTCCTCACCTACAATTCACTGGGACGGGTTTCAACTGGTCATTCATCACTGCCAATTCAATGACTGCTACTACATGAGTCGACACCGTTGACGTCGACCCCACATCTTGGCCTCCCAGAAGACGGTCGACGTGGAGAACAACAATTGGCCGAACATGTTGATTAATTTCATACTACGCCACCGATAATGCAAATTTCGTGCTACGCCACCGATGATGCACATCTTCATTCTGTGTGCTGCCAGGCGGGAATTACGAGCGAATGATTGCCTATCATTTTTCCATCAGATTTATGGTGGCCCTATAAGTCTCCCAATTTCACTGGTGAGTTATAGGATCATCATTTTTGCTTCGCCGCTGGTAGGGCCATCTTCCAAAATCTTTGGTCCTCTTTTTTTGTGCTGGGTTATGGGGTAAGTGGTTATAAAACTCCTCCATCCGCAAACTGTAACTGCTCAAGCCTGCTGTGAACCTCCTGTACGACGAAGAAGAAGGAATGCTGATTCTGGACGTCCGGATAACGTATGCTCAGTTGGAGGCATGGCTCTTCTCTCCAGTGCTGATTCTGGACGCCGCGCTGTCGAGAATCAGTAGGTAGTATGCGGAATCTGGACGAGGACGCGTCCAGAATACGCATTATGCATCTTCTAGACGAATGCGGAAAGTGGACGTAACATCTAGTCATCTACCCGTCCCTTGAAGCGGCACCGCTAATGTTGAAGCTTCGATACTCAACAGCTAGGTACCAATAGGCTTTACTTGCTAGTTTTAGCCTCCGACAACAATATTATGTGCAAACATAAGGGTACGTTGGAGCCTGATAGTAATCCCGACGCAAAGTCTTCCTTCTGTCAATACAGCTTCTGCGTTGTTTGTTCGTAATTAAGACGCAAGCGCACGATTATTGGGTAGACACGTGGCTTCGTGGCCGTACTTCCTCCACGTATTATTTCTGCTCTAAAAACGTCGTAAGAACACCTTGAACTATCGAAGGAAAGTTGCTCATCACACAATGGCTTTGAAAATTGGAATGTTTCACGATGAGCCACTTGTTTCCTCATGTGTTTTGGACTTGAGCCAGCTGCGACCTTCCGCCAATTGTCCAGACATTGGACTATCAGGCATTATGCTAGAGAAGGTGTTGAAAATAGCTGGGCTTCCATACACGTTGATCAACGTTGATGAGCCCGACCCTGTGAATTGGGGCACCCCTACAGACTCCCTATCGGGCAACTGGACTGGCATGCTTGGCCTGCTCCAGAGTGGCAAGGTGGACATGCTTGCAAACCTCTTCACTATAACTGAGGGGAGGGAGAAAAGCTTTCAGTTTGCCTACCCTCTAGTTTCCAACAAAGACGTCTTTGTGATGAAACAGACACAGGAGGGATTCATCTCCACAGTGTTGCACCTCTTCTCGGCATTCAGCACAGATGTCTACATGTTGTCCATTGGAACTGCGCTGCTACTACTGTCATTCCAAAAATTGGCCGCAGGAGTCGTGTTCAAGAAGAAGGAAAGTAACTGGAATCGAGGATTCACTGCAAAATGGGTGGCCACTGTGTTCAGTTATTTCGTGCTCCTTATGACTGGTCTATACAGAGCCACGCTGCTGACACAATTGGTAGTAAGGGAAACAGGCCCACCAAGGATTTCGTCAGGAGAGCACCTGCTGGATATGATTTCTTCAAAACAGCTGACCTTAATCGAGCAGTCAGTGGCCAACTCCTATTTTGAAAATATTAATCACTCGAACCTTCCCTACCACAGGTCCATTAAATAAATGTCTATCATGACTAGTCGTTAAGAAATTCACACTTTCATTAGCAAATGCGTAGTATGCTTAGTGCATCATTCCAGCTCAGCCAAGAGGGCACTGGCATCAAACCCAGTAATTGTGGAGCCAAACATCGCATTGCTTTTGCAGAAGATGGCAACTGAGCCAGTACCAACACTAGTGGCAAGGCTTTCATCTTTTTCCGCATTTCATGTGCTCAGAACCCACTGCTATCTTGAAGAAGCCATAACATCGGACACGACCAAATTCATAACATACGTCTTTCGGAAAGATATCGACAAGGCCACTTTGCAGAGGTTTGACAACTCAGTGAAGACCCTGATTCCATTCTGGCAAAACGTGGGTGCTTGATGATTGCCTCTTTTCAAATTATGATCACGCCATGGTACAAACATGTTTAGATGTGGGCCAACTACAAGGAAAGAGCCGTCCGGCAGTGCAAGATGAAGCAGGGAGGGGATGCTGTTGAAGATGAAGACAAAAAGTTCGACGCACAGCCACTACGCATGACCAATCTTCTCGGCATATGCATCCTGTGGATAATGGGGGCAGTTCTTGCATTAGCTGCACTGCTTGTCGAGTTTCTTCTCAGCAGCTGTGATTCAGCTTGTCGTGTAGGAATAATCGCTCGCAAAGTTCACCTAGTGTGACACTACGTTGTGCATGCTTGGTGTGGCAGATGTGGTCGTCATTAGTCGTATGAAATGCCATGAAAACTGCAACTAATATGTAGGAAAACCTACCCAGCATATTGTCAACTTTGCCTTGCTCACTCTACAGCACTAACCATATAGTTGGCCATTCCACACAGAGCACTCGCAAGGACCGATGGCAACTATATTTGTCCATGAAACATAACCCTAAAGTGATGCTTTAAAGGTCATAGCACAGCGTCCTCACTCAATCCTATGGCACGCAATTCAATTTGCACTGTTCTGCCATGGCTTTAAAAATTGGGTTGTTTCATGAAGAGCCACTTGTTTTCCCATGCGCTTTGAACTTGAACCAGCTTCGCTCCTCCACCAATTGCCCAGAGATTGGGCTGTCAGGCATTATGCTACAGAAGGCGTTGAAACTTGCTGGGCATCCATACACTTTGGTCAATGTTGATGTGCCTGACCCTGTCGATAGGGGTGTACCAACTGGTTCCCTATCACGCAACTGGACTGGCATGCTTGGTCTGCTACAGACTGGCAAGGTGGATGTGTTTGCAAACCTGTTTACAATGACAGAAGAGAGGCAGAAAAGCTTCCAATTTGCTTACCCTGTGGTCTCCAACCAAGATGTCTTTGTGATGAAACAGACCCAGACGGGCGTCATCTCCACTGTGTTGCGCCTCTTCACAGCATTCAGCATGGACGTCTACATGTTGTCCATTGGTACTGCTCTGCTGCTGCTGTTATTCAATAAGCTGGCAGCCAGAGTCATATTCAAGAAGATGGAGAATGATAATTCGAGTCAAGGCTTCACCACAAAATGGGTGGCCACTGTCTTCAGTTACTTTGTTCTTCTTGTGACTGGCCTATACAGAGCCACACTGCTGACGCAGCTGGTAGTGAGAGAAGGTGGTCCAGCAATGATTTCGTCAGGCGACCATCTGGTGGAGATGGTATCTTCAAAGCAGCTGACTCACATTGCTCAATCAGTAACAAACTCATACTTTGAAAGTATCAATTTCTCAAGTCTTTCTTACTACAGGTCAGTTTAGTATTACCCAAGCAAGGATTTGGGTTCTTACTATGTATTACTGCACAACTTCAGGTCTATCAATAAAGCACTGGCGTCAAACCCAGTTATAGTGGAGCCAAACATCACATTACTATTGCAGAGGATGACAATTGAGGCAGTACCAACACTTGTAACACGGTTTCCATCTGTTTACTCATTTCATCTGCTCAGCACCTACTGTCAACTCAAAGAAATCATAACCGAGGACACGACAAAATTCGTAACTTACATCTTTCGCAAAGATATTGACAAAGCAACCCTACAGAAGTTCGACAAGGCATTGAAGACCCTTATCCCGTATTGGCAGAATGTGAGTGTACTTAGGGATTGTCTTCACATATTGGGCAACCTATTGTCGCTTTCTGTTCAGGTGTGGGCCAACTATAAAGCCAGAGCTGCCTTGCAGTGCAAGATTCGGGGAAGGAATGACATTGATGGCAAGCAATTCCATGTAGAACCACTACGCATGACCAGTCTACTGGGCGTATGCGTCCTGTGGCTAATGGGAGCACTTTTTGCTCTGGCTGCTCTACTTGTCGAGTTCCTTCTCAGCAGATGGGACTCGTCTGGTTGCGCTATTAGCATTACACTCTAAGCTATTAAGCTATTAGCTTAAGCCTAAGCCTAAGCCTTCTGTCTGTATGCGCTTGTGACATTCTCTGTGCAGGTACCTACTCTGCAGGTGGATTTAGTCTGTCATGCAGAACGTGTTGCTCTCTCGCCCCCACCCCCATTCCCTCCCTTGTTTCTAGATCACTCAATTGAGGTTTCTCGAAGTAGAATAGTCCCTCTCGCTGTTTGCTGAAGTGAACACGTTCGGCAATTCTTCATGTCAGAGACGAGTGGTAGAAAAATTTTCAGTTCGCCCAGTAGTGTCGAACGATGTCTTCGTGATGAATAATCCAAAGTTGGAGCTAACGCACTCCACCGGAATTGTTCAGCAGGGGGCCACTGCGCCTACAGACAAACAGACAAACAGACAGACAGCCAGCAACTGATCAAGACTCAGTGCAAACTTTTGTTGACTGTTTGCTTTCAATCAAGCATAGGTACCGGTAGGCCAGGCTCTCAGGGGTAACCCAAGAATTCTTACATCATTCTCTCACACACCTCAGTCTACCAGCGTTTGCATCCCCAAAGAAAATCGCACAGAAACAAAATGTCGCTGAGAATTGGCATGGTCCACGAGGAACCTTTCATTACCTTCTGTGCTTCTAATAGGAGTCAGCTGCAGCCCTCGAAACAGTGCCAAGACATCGGACTGACAGGAACCCTCCTGCAGAAGGCTTTGGAGACGGCGGGAATTTCGTACACCTTGGTCAATGTTCACGAGCCAGACCCTGTCAACTGGGGAAGCCTAGACCCTTCATCAGGTAGAGCCCAAGACCGTTTATTGGACAATGCAAGTATGCGCAATCGCCGGAATAGCCCCGAACAGATGATTGCCGAATAACTGGAAAGAAAAGTCTCCAGCGTGAGGTTCCAAAGAAACGCCTGGCCTAGTGTTTTGAATTCTATAATTCTAAACTGAAGTTAGTACCTTGTACTAAGGCCACTATGCCAACTTTTCTGCAATCCATTGCCAGGCAACTGGACTGGGCTGTTGGGCCTGCTGCAGAGTGGCCAACTGGACATGTTCGCCAATCCCTTCGCCATCACCGAGGAGAGGCAGCGAAGCTTTCAGTTCGCGTATCCCATTGTTTCGATCTGTGATACCACTTTTGCGTGGTTCACATTTGTTTTGTTTTCGATCTTTCTTCGCAAGCAGGACTCCGAATTAGAAGAGAGCGAACGCTTATAAGCACCCTTAGCTAACCAAAACATAGAGCAGGTTCTCAGACAAACAGTAAAGGTTAGCGGACAGTGAAACACCCTGGGGACCTAAGGCATGAGAGCAGCAGACGATAAATCATCTTAACCTAAAGCTTGCTTAACCCCATCACATATCCCCCCTCTTCGGAAAGCCTTAAGCACTCTTATCTGGCTACTTAGTACCAAAACAAACGCAAGCACGAACGAATGCAGTCCTAAGATCTTACAAGTCGTGGTGGCCTTTTCTGCTTTGTCTTCTTTAACCCATCTTCATGCGCCGCAACGTCTTCTTGAGAGACGGCTTGCTCACCTCGATAGCCCCACTCGGCTAGTCCAGTCTGTGTGTCGCAGGCTGCTGCTTCCTTCACAGGTCTCCTGCGTCCACGATTCTCTGCTTCTTCGCAGGCATCCAGTCCTCGGCCGCTTCCTTTGGGGTCCTGAGGCTGGGAACTCCACTGTCGTCGTCTGGACCGCTTCGGTTCCAACTCGGATCGCTTTGCCGTTGTCCCTCTGGCCCGCTGTCGCTTTCTCGTCGGGCGCTCCACGTCTTGATCTTCTCTGGCGTCTTCTTTGCCATCCTGGGATGGATGGGGCCCTGCTGTGGCCACCATTATGTGATACCACTTTTGCGTGGTTCACATTTGTTTTGTTTTCGGTCTTTCTTCGCAAGCAGGACTCCGAATTAGAAGAGAGCGAACGCTTATAAGCACCCTTAGCTAACCAAAACATAGAGCAGGTTCTCAGACAAACAGTAAAGGTTAGCGGACAGTGAAACACCCTGGGGACCTAAGGCATGAGAGCAGCAGACGATAAATCATCTTAACCTAAAGCTTGCTTAACCCCATCACAGATCAGAGACGTTTTCGTCATGAACCGAGCGGAAGTGCGACTTCTGTCGGCCGTGCTACGTCTTTTCAGCGCGTTCACAACCGACGTCTACACGCTGTGCATTGGTACGGCCCTGTTGTTGCTGGCATTCCGAGGATTTGCAGTTAGGATCACATGGAAAATGAAGCAAGGCGTCCAGCCCAATCGCTGCCACGCCGCAAGATGGGTGGCCACTATGTTTAGCTACTTTGTCCTAATAAGCACTGGCTTGTACAGAGCCACACTCTTGACGCAACTTGTGAGGCGAGCTGGCCCCCAGAAGATCTCCTCAGTTTCTCAACTGTTCGAGTTGATTTCTGACAAGAAATTGACCTACATTGAACACTCGAACACTAATTACTACTTTGAGAATGTCAACCGGTCTGATCTGCTGTACTACAGGTTGGTCCCATAAATGAGAATCTATCCGTTTGATCAAAATCCATCCCTTGAAATCCAAATCAATTCACACTCAACATGTGTTACGCTGTTTGCCAAGTTTCACCCTGTTTCTTCCAATGGGTGCTCAGGTCACAAAGTGTTAAGGTCTATAAGAGAAGCACTAGAAGCAAATCCAGTCCAATTGGAAGCAAACGTCACGCTGCTTCTGGACAAGATGGCCGCCGAATCGGTGCCAACGCTGGTGACAAGGTTCCCCTCTCTCAATTCGGTCGGCTGGTTGAGTCCCTACTGTCAACTCGAGGAGATCGCTTCAGCTGATGCAATGGAGTTCGAAACGTTCGTCTTTGGAAAAGGCATCGACAAAGAAACCATGCGGAAGTTCGACAACGCAATGATTGCTCTGCTTCCACACTGGGAAAATGTGAGTGTAACGAGGGCATGGACGGACATAAAACGTTGAAGCATGTGGTGTTAACCATTTGTCAAGTCTTGCTGGGCAACGAATAGTTATCACGATTGACAGGAGAAATCCAGGTGTGCAGTGGCGAGATGACAATTGCTGCAACTATGGCACGTCTGCACAGTGACGTACTACCTCGGTTATAGCGCAAAAACGACGACTCCGATCGAGGGTCGAAATCTTGACAGAAACGTCACTGCGCAGACATGCCACAGTTGCAACAATTGTCATTAACGGTTGAAGTGACACTAGGGAGGGAGTACTCACTATCCTTCCAATCATGTAAAGTACAGTACACTCTCCCTCCCAACCTCCGACACTCACTCGCTCAGATGTGGACCAACTACAAGACCAGAGCTGCTATACTGTGCGAGATAAAGAAAGGGAAGAGTGTCGACGGCAAGCTCTACCACGCCCAACCGCTGAACGTGACCAATCTTTTAGGCATGTGCGCCCTGTGGATGGCGGGCTCTGGACTGGCATTCGTTGCGCTGCTTGCCGAGTCGCTCCTTGGCAGATATCTACAGTACCTACGAGCGCCAACTGACAATAGCGCACGGCTTGGGCAGGGCGGTCAATAGAAATTTTAGTTTCAGTGTCGGTTTCGTCGTTCGAAAAGGTCACTTGATCTGAGAGAATCTGAATGCCAGTGGAGCGTGGTCGATGGATTCAACAACTGGCGGTCATTTCTTCCAAAGGCGATTATGGCAATGCCCGCGGCGTACTCTCCAGATCGATCTACCTTGAGCCTGCTTCACGCTCAACAAGAAGTATTAAAAGAGAGAAAATATTTGGCTTATGTCTCATATTTCTTGATTCACACTGCGAACAATAAGAATGAAAATTAAGCAGTTAAGCAAGAAATAAGAGCTGAATCGGGTTATTCTTTGTTTCTCAAGAAATAAGGATTCCTTTTAAGAAGGAAGACGATACGTGAAAGATTTCGATCGAAGAGGATCAGAACTTCCACAGCCCACTTGTAGGAGAACTAGGAGCTGACGTTGCTTGTAGAAATTGGTTAAGTTTTTTTCGCAGTGGTTAAAAACTAGCCAATATTCTAACGTAAGAGCGGACATTTTGCCGATTTCATAGCACGACAAAGTGGCAAACTGCCAAACACTTACTGTGTGTCCTTCACTTGTTAACACTTGTTAACACTTGTGTGATCTACGCCGAGCCCGTGTAGGTACCAGCAATACGCATGTCACTTGGCGTAGCGTTTACATATTTGCCTTAGAAATCACTCGAGTTGAGTTGTCTTCACTGAGTTGGGTTCCACTGGGGAACACGATTCCGCAAAACAAATAGCTGACATGGGAAGTGGTCTCCTATGCAGCTTCCGATTTGACTTCATTTCTCTACTGCTGCAAGCGCCCATACTTGACTACTGTGCGCAGCATTCGCAAAGGCAACGCTTGGGCTCAACTGCCATGTCACTCAGAATCGGCATAGCCCACGAAAAGCCTCTCGTGTCCCCATGTACTTTGAACTTGACGAAGCTGCAGCCTTCCGGCAGCTGTCGCGACATTGGCTTGATAGCCACGCAGCTGCAGAAGATATTGCAGATGTCCGACCTTGCTTACACGTTGGTCAACGTGGACCAACCAGACCCTGTCAATTGGGGCGCCATAGACGCCGCATCTGGCAATTGGACCGGCTTGCTGGGCCTGCTTCAGGATGGCGTGGTGGACGTGTTCGCAAACGCCTATGTCATTACGGAAGAGAGACTGAAGAGTTTCCAGTTCGCTTACCCTCTGGACTCAAACCGGGACACGTTTCTGATGAAGCGGCCCCAAGTGACGCTTGTGATCATTGCGCTGCGCCTCTTCGCCGCATTCTCAACCGACGTTTACATGCTGGCCGTTGGCACGGCACTGCTACTGCTGGCATTCCGCAAATTGGCCTCCACTGTCGTTTTCAAGGGCCCTGGCGTTGGCCCCAGCCATGGGAACACCACCACACGATGGCTGGCTGTCATGGTCAGCTATTTTTTTCTCCTGAGCACCGGCCTATACAGGGCCACACTGCTGACACGGTTGGTCACGCAGGCTGGACCACAGAGGATCTCCTCAATCGGCCAGCTGCTCGAAATGGTTTCCTCAAAGCGGTTGACCTTCCTTGAAAACTCAGTCACCGACGCCTACTTTGAGAAAGTGAACCACTCAAACCTGCTCTACTACAGGTTGATTTGTTTGCCTGTGTTGATCTTGTCCTGCCAAGTGCCAACAAGCATTGCCTTTGAACGTTTGCAGAGCACTAAAGGAGGCCATAGATTCCAATCCAGTTGAATTGGAACCAAATGCCACTCTGCTGCTTGACAGAATGGCCGCAGAGCCAGAATCAAGTCTGGTGACGAGGTTTCAATCCTTCTTCTCCATTGGATGGGTCGCCCCATATTGTCACCTAGAGGAGATCGTGTCAAGCGACGCACTGGAATTCGTGTCGTTCGTTTTTCGAAAAGACATTGAACTCGAGACCTTAAGGAAGTTTGACCGCTCGTTGACGACCCTGAGTCCACACTGGTCAAATGTGAGCGAGGCCTAGTATGAATTCAGTTCCCAAACAAGAAATGGTCGTTGCTTCCTCCCATTCAGATAGTGGCCGCCTATAAGTCCAGAGCTGCTTTGAAGTGCAGGATGAACAGCGCCGTTGAAAGCAGGCAATTCCACACGCAACCACTACAAATGAACAATTTGCTGGGCATGTGTGTTCTGTGGATCATGGGCGCTGCACTGGCTCTGGCTGCCCTAATTCTCGAATTCTCGATTAGCAGATGCGATCCGCCCAAGAAAGTTGCGTCCCACGTCATGAATGGAGCATAGATTGTGATTGTCTGCAGGGTTCTAGGTGGCACATTGTGTGTCCAACATCAATGAACTTTGCGAACGAATATGACAACTTATGAATCCCACCTGCTGAGCGAGGTCGATACATAGGTACAACAAGTACATAACTTAGTTGGCATTGCACTCTTCCATAGGCGCTTGTGACATTGTGTGCGTACCCTGCAGGCAGATTTAGTGGAATGTGCAGAATTGAACGACATCTTAGTTTATGCTCATACCAAATTTAAAGCGAATCGATGACGCTAGGTTTGAAACCGTGACTGAAGTCAGCGCGCTTGGGTATTATTGCGCAGCTTAGACGATGCACGGACAGCCACAGATGCGTAGGTAGGTACACCTGTTCATTGGGTGCTGGCTGTAACTTCCACTGTTTGACTGTGGAACTGTGGCACACATATACTCTACCACTGCAGGCAGCAAATCGAACGATCGTTGTTTACCTTGGCCTTCACTCAAGTCGCCTCTGCTGAAATACGATGCTGCAAATCAAATAGCCAACGCTCGAAAAGTCTCCTATAGCTTCCGATTTGACGTCATTTCACTGGAGCTTAAGCAGCTCTGCACTGCAACATCCGCAAAGGAAACGTGTAATAGTAGTACATACGCCACCTTCCAAATAAATGCTATGGCGCTAAGAATCGGCCTGGCGCATGAAGAACCGCTTGTCTACCCATGTGCTCTGAAGTTGGCCGAGCTCCAGCCTTCCCGCAACTGCCGCAGCATTGGGTTGATGGCGATGATGCTACAGAAGGCGTTGGAAATCTCCAAGCTGTCCTACACGTTGGTCAACGTGGATGAGCCCGACCCTATTAACTGGGGTACTGTAGACCCCTCATCCGCCAATTGGACGGGCTTACTGGGCCTGCTCCAAGACAAGACAGTGGACATGTTTGCCAACCCATATGTCGTGACAGAAGAGAGAATGAAAAGTTTCCAGTTTGCCTACCCTGGGATCTCCTTGAAAGACGTCTTTGTGATGAAGCGCGCGCAGCATGCGGGTCTTCTCCGCACTATACTGGGTCTCTTTACCGCATTCACGACGGATGTCTACATAGTGACGTTTGGAACGCTACTGTTGCTATTGTCCTTCCGTCGGCTGGCCAACAAAATCTTCTTTCGAAAGGAGAGCGTTTCTTCAAGCCATCGACTCACAGCCCGATGGGCAGGCACTCTGTTGAGCTACTTCGTTCTCCTGGTCACTGGTCTTTACAGAGCCACACTGCTGACACAGCTGGTGGTGAAACAGGCAAGCCCTCAAAGGGTCTCTTCACTGGACGAGTTGCTAAGAATGGTCTCTTCGAAGCAGCTGACCTTCATTGAACACTCCATCACTTCGTACCACTTTGAAAACGTCAACCACTCAAATCTCCATTACTACAGGTCTGCTATAGACTTTCATGACGCCTATGACCGCTGGTGTGTCTGGGCATCATGACTGTACCTCTGAGTTCATTTCAGGTCCCTCAAACAGGCGCTGGAGTCAAACCCAGTGCAAGTAGAGCCAAACCTCACTTTGCTTCTGGAAAAGGTGGAATCGGAACAAGTGCCATCCCTGGTGACAAGGCTTCCATCCTTCTACTCAGTGAGATGGCTCAGCAGCTACTGTCAACTCGAAGAGATCTTGTCTGGACAGTCATTCAGCTTCATGCCAGTCGCGTTTGTGTTTCGAAAGGATATCGACAAGCCGACTCTACGGAAGTTCGACAACTCACTGAAGGCCCTGATTCCCTACTGGCAAAACGTGAGCGCCACCATCGTTTCAGTTCAATCACTGGTCAAACCACGATATCTTTGTGTTCAGACATGGACCAACTATAAGGCAAGAGCTGCTGTGCAGTGCAAAGCGAAGGAGGGTGGCAATGCCCTTGAAGACGAGCAGTTTCACACCCAGCCACTGCAGATGACAAATCTACTGGGCGTCTGTACGCTGTGGATAATGGGCGCTGCATTGGCACTGGCCGCGCTGCTGGTCGAGCTCCCCCTCAGCAGATACGATCCATCCTGCAAGACAACTGTGCCACAAGCTCGATGCATGCAGGCTCCACAACTACCGTAAAGTGCCGATTAGTTTCGCTCTCCTAATAGTTTCGTGTCTCCAATTAGTTTCGCCCCTGGGAGGCACATTGATTTAATAGTTTTGGGTCTCCAATTAGCTTCCCCTCAAAATTGGCGTTTCGCATATAAAGTGATATGGAGGCGCAGAAATAGCCCAATCACAATGTTATTTCGCACTAGCAGCAGCAAAATCAAGCTTTTCCATCAGAAACTTTGCATTCATCTATGTTTTGTGTTGTATTTCCTCTTGTTATTGTAGTTTTCTTTGATATTCCTAAGACATTTTGTCAGTAAATGAGAGATTGAAATAATAATTTCGGGTCTCCAAATACTTTCGGGGCTCCAATTAGTTTCGCCCCTGAGAGACACATTGAAAAAATAGTTGCGCCCGAAACTAATCGGTACTTTACGGTAGCTGAATCTGACTTCGACGCGTGAGAAGAAGGTCGTTTGTTTGGAAACGGTCAGAAGCGGTCAGGTCCAACTCCAAGTGCTCTCGTTGGGACTATTTCCCGCCACTCAGCCTTGTGACTCTCTGCTTTGTTGCACCATGCGGAATATCTAAGCGTGATACCGATATCACGAAGAACACTGGATGTGCGTGGACAATAGCATTGTAAACAAGCTTCACTAAAAAGTTGACCCCTGCCCCCCCCGCACCCATCCCAATTTCACAACACCTACATAGATACGAAAGAGTTCTGCGAGGAATGAACTCTGCTCCGCCCTGGATTATCCGTGAGAGGATTTATGTTTTACGTTTTATGTTTTAGGATTTATGCCGGTTTCGTTACAGTAGGCACACGAGGGCGTTACGAACGGCGACACACTGCACATTCGACGCTGCAACGAAACGGCGACCTGACCTCACTTCGCGAGTAACGACACACACTTCGTCGGCGTTAACGAAACACACGCACGAAGAGAAATACGGTAATTCAACTTCACACGTTCAATCAACAGCTTTCGAGTGTACCTACCTATACCGTAGCGGTACCTCCGAGCTTGGGATACGGTACCAACGGTGGAAGAGTAGAGTAGTACGCGAGATTTTCCGAATTGCAGAGAAATAGTCCGTTTCCCTACCTACACAGAATACAAGAGTAATCAGCCGCACAAGAAGGGGAATGGCGTGAACAGTGCGCGACTATTGTAGTCGCCATACAAGTCACTGCTAAACACAACACCAAAACACGTTTCACACACGTGCTAGTTCATTCTTCACGCGTCCCCTTTCTCCGCGTCGATTTGGGGCCCTCTGAAAAAGCCAACAATTTGCAACTCAGAATTAGCGCCAAATTCAAAACTACCGATAACAAACAAAAAACAAAGTGCGCCTGCCTCAAAATAGTGATCTCTCCAAACTGATCGCCCTGCTTGACGTCGACCGCCTGCCACTTCTTCAGCACCAGGAGAGTGTAGAACTTCTGGGCGGCCGATTTGCGAGTGGCACCCTTTGTCACCTCCTGAAGAAGTTTTGAATTTGATCGTTTATCTGTAATGAATTACTGATTGAAGGGGTCTAATAGGTTGTCTCCAGGGCATCGTTTTCACTGTACACTGTAAGTAAGGGGACGATAGTATGGACGTGAATTTGAATTCTAACACCAGTGCCGGCTCTAGAGCGGCCTTCTGACAACTTCAATCGCAAGACCAACGCCAGATTCGCGATCTCCGACCCACAGAACCCCGATATCGGCATCCCACACACCAGGTTAGGGTTTGGAAGGTCACCGTAACTCCAAGATTCAAACACCAACAGAGAAGAGGCAGTTCTTCCTGCCCTCCATCTTGTTCTTGATCTGGTTGAGAATGTGCTCGGTCTTCTTGGTCCATCGACGGTCCTCGTCCTGCTCCTCCTGCTCTTCTGTCAGAGTGGTGTCCTCGTGCTGGGAGTGGCTCCTCTGCAACACACATACTGGGGCCGATTGCACCAACGTACAAGCCATTTTACAATTCATCACTAGAATGGGAAGGAAATGGTCTTTCCGGACACTAACTTGTCTTCTTACAAACAGTTACAACAGAACTGTTTCCTTTATTATAATTTTTAGCTTTTACAGGATTTATTTACAAACTTCTAAGAAAAAACACTTCAATTCTGCAATTTAAAGGCATTTCATGCACTATTCAATGAGACATGAAGTTGTGCAATTCACTACAATCGTTGGTGCAATCGGCCCCTGGAGAAAGCATTGCTCCCTCTCTAGGCACTCAGAAAAGAATGTGAGCTGATCCCAGCAAGGTCTAACATTCCTCCCTCTTTACACTACGCCCCAGCATAGAATTGGCAATTGCTGTTCTAGGTGACCGCTCCCTATTTCTTTGTAAGCTGCCATTGTCCAGTTGACACTTCAATCTCCAAAATGAACCCCCACTAGTTCCCAGTAAAGCACCATGGAGTTATAAATATACCAACTGTACGAATCAGTGTCCCTGGTGCAAAACAACTGGTCAACATAATCACAATGAACACCTCGCTTACTATTCCAACGAAAGGTCTAACAAGTTCCATATGTACCAAGTGCACTTGGCTGTCTACCCGCCCCACCCACCCTTTCCCCCACATATCTAATATCAGGGCCTTTGATGATGTGTGGCGCAAACAGAGCCATTAGTGCAAACTGCAAAAGACTACTTCAGTGCTGTTTGCTTTCAATTAGGACGGGGCGACGACATCCAGGCTGAAGGGTTCAAGGAAACCATGACACTTCTTTACCGAGGAGAAGGAAGCGTCTCACAGACAACTGTTATTCAGAAACATGGCGTTTAGCGTCGGTATATTTCATGATGAGCCCAAGATATCTGCTTGTGCTACAATGCTGGCCCAGTTGACACCATCAAAGAACTGCCCAGACATAGGCTTGACAGGAAGTCTGCTGGAGAAAGTGCTGACTATGGCTGGGCTTCCCTACACGTTGGTCAACATCGACAGACCAGACCCAGTCAACTGGGGTACTGTGGATGCCTCAGGCACTTGGGAAGGGGTGTTAGGCTTGCTGCAGAGTGGCAAGGTGGACATGCTCGCCAATCCCTTCACTGTTACAGAAGAAAGACGCAAGAGCTTTCAGTTCGCCTACCCATTCATCACTGTAAGAGACAGGTTCTTGATGAAGAAGCCGCCCGAAGGGATTCTCACAGCGGTTCTGCACCTGTTCACAGCATTCACCACAGACGCTTACCTCATTTTTATTGGTATCACACTGCTGCTTGTCGCCACACGTAAAGTGGCGAACAGAGTGCTGTTAGACAAGAAAAAGGATTTGGCTCTAAAAAAAGATGCCACATATCCTCTCGTCACAATAAGATGGGTAGTCATTATGTTTAGTTATTTCGTTCTTCTGGCCACTGGTCTATACAGAGCGACACTCCTGGCACAGATGGTGACACAGGAGGAGCAACAGAAAACCTCATCAGTAGACCAGCTTCTCACAATGGTCTCTTCAAAGCAGCTCACCTACATGGAAAAGTCTGTGACACATTGCTATTTTGAAAATGTCAATCATTCAAGTCTTAGATACTACAGGTACAGGTCTAAAGCAAAGTCTTCTCGCAATCCATGATTTAACAAAACAACACTCAATCTGCTTTCAGATCTGTGAAGCAAGCACTAAGCAGAAATCCAGTTCAAGTAGAGCCAAACATAACTGTTCTTCTACAGAAAATGGCTGCAGAGTCCACACCAACGATCGTGACAAGACAGTCGTCATTGGAGTCAGTCTGGGCGCTGCGCAAGTTCTGCAAAATCAAGACTGCTGCACTGGGCGACGCGATTGAATTCAAAACCTTCATCTTACGAAAAGGCATTGACAAGGCAGTCCTTCAAAAAATCAACAACATACTCATCACACTGATTCCCTACTGGGAAAACGTGGGTTTACACCACACTTCCATTTCTTATTGGTTTTTGCTGACATTAAACTTCAAATTCAGATATGGAACAACTACCAGTCAAGGGCTACTGTGCAATGCAAGATGAACGAAAGAGCTGAAAACCACCGCTTCAGAACGCGGCCACTAGACATGGCAAATGTTTTGGGAATCTGTGTTCTGTGGGTGTTTGGATCTGCAGCGTCCTTATCAGTACTGTTGGCAGAGATCATCTTTAGTCGATATAGCTAACACTACAGTACAATGGGCGTTAGCTGCATACTATCTTTTCATGTCATGTCATGAAAATTGCTAGTGATGTCACCCAGCAATAAGTAACCCTACTCTGCATTTTGTCAACCTTGTCTTCTGTTCCAACAGCCAACCTAATACTCATTCATTCTGTACAAAGTAGGTGCAAGGATGATGCAACACCTCTATTTGGCCAGGAAACATGACCCCACAAACCAAACACAGAACTGGCATGTGCTTTTTAAGAGGTGACTTGGCATGTCCCATTCTCAATTCTATGTATCACAATTCAATTCTCAGAATGCGTCTAAGAATAGGACTTATTCGGGAGCCCCCACTAATCGCTTCCTGTGCTGTTAACTTAACAAAGCTCGAGAAAACTAAATCCTGCAAACAGCTTGGATTAACACTAAGTCTACTGACAAAGCTTCTTCATCTAGTCAACATCCCTTGTGAGCTTGTGAATCTTGAAGTGCCAGGCACCATAGACTGGGGAAGGTTGAATGGAACAAGATGGACTGGGCTTTTATCAGCAGTCCAACAGAGGAAGGTTGACATGCTCGGAAACTTCTATGCTATCTCAGAAACAAAAATGCAGTCGTTTGACTATGCTTACCCAATAGTCTCATCCGAACACTGGTTTCTCATGAGCAAGCCACGCAAAAGTTGGGTTAAGATGGCCTCAAAGCTGTACACTGCATTCACTATGGATTTCTATTTGATGTTCATTACCACTACACTATTAATGCTGGTAATTTCGACCACAACCTCTTCACTGATTGACAAACAGAAGTTGCCATTTCAAAAGGGGTCCTTCAGTTTGCGTTGCATGGCAACCATGCTCAGCTACTTTCTTCTCCTGGTGTCAGGTCTTTACAAGGCAAGATTGTTGGCAGAACTTCTCCTACAGTCTCCACCCAAATCCATTGGCACAATGGAAGAGATGGCACGGCTGGTGGAAGCCAAACAGCTAACCATTCTCACGAACTCCAATTCCACCTCAGTCATGGAAGCCATTCGACACTCCAATCTTAACCATTACAAGTAAGCCCACCAAAGCAAATGCTAGAACACCTTCTTCCACTCCTTCTCTTCAGGCTCCTCAGAAAAGCTACAGAAGCCAATCCAATTGTGGTGGAAGAAAACATGACCAATGTTCTTTCCATGCTGCAAGACGACAATCACAGCTATGTTATGGCCCACTATCCAATAGCCTCAGTCAGTTTGATGGCCAAAGCCTGGTTCCTTCGCGCCGCCATGATCTTCCCAAAAGGTAACTTCGGCACTTTCATCATGAGATCATGAGGAAAGGCACTGACAGAGCAGTTGTCGATAAACTAAACAAGGCTATTCGCCTCGCTACTCCTCTGTGGAACAATGTGAGTTGACAGGCAGTCTCACAGTGATGTACTGATGTAATCTGACAAATCTGAAGGTGCTAACTCCCCATTTCTTCCCCAGATGTGGTCAAACTATGAGACAGCCAGTCAATACCACTGCAAGAAGCAAAATGAGAGAAATGAAGAAGGAGCTTTCGCGACTTCACCTCTCGACATGGTGACTCTGGTGGGAGTGTATTTGATCTGGCTTGTTGGATGTATTGGAAGCTGCGTTGTGCTGGTGTTCGAGTTTGTGCACAAAGTTTGGAGTTGCTGGTGACCCCAACCCTGTCAGTATTTGTAGGGTCAATGAAAGCGACATAGCCCTCTTCCACAGAACTACAAGAATAGAAAGTGCCATTGTTGCACACGTGAGACGGTGTCCCCTTCACAGAAACGGCACAGTGACATTTCCAACCCCTCACCCCTCACCGACCCTTCAGACTATACATACAAGAGTCGGTCTTCTCCTCTATTTCAAGCCAATTTTTTATTGCAACAAACTCTTCCCACCTCCGATTTAGTGGACCTTCTGTCCTTCTTGGCCGAGCCCTTGTCCCTGGGGGAGGCCAGGGAGGGCTGCTCGTCGTTCTCCTCACCCACCGTGGCCGGGGGCCCTCCGTCCTCCACGGGGGAGGTGGAGGAGAGACGAGCCCCTGGCACACCCTCGGCACCCTCCACGCCTGAAGAAAGGGAGGGGGAAACATGGGAGGAGGGGTAGAAGGAGAGGGGGGGGGGGGGGGGAAGAGAAGGAGGGAGGGAGGAGCCACGTTGGAGAGTGAGGAAGAGGAAAAGGAGGGGGGGGGGCGTGGAGTAGTGGGCCCAAACAAAGCAGATAGAGTTCATCATCACCACCACCCACCGACGGAGAGGGGTCTGTCCAATCCCCCCAGAATATTGGACTCCCCCCTCTCGGAGGCGACGTCGTCAGCCCTGGCCAGCTCGAGCTCGTTGAGAAGTGACTCCCGATCCTGACTCGTCTCCACCTCGCAGTTCTTCAGGATCAGATGCGGGGTGTAGTTCTGCAATTGGTGGGTGGGTGAGGTGTTTGGAATTGTTTCCGATCTCCATATTGCCCCCCCCCCCCAACCTCTCCCTCAACCTCTCCAGACCACCACTAACCGACTGCCTGCTGCTTTAGTCACCCCCCCCCCCCCCCTCCACCCTCCCTCCATCTAAGCCCTCTCCCAGCCCCCCCCCTCCTCCCCTCTTCCCCCCCCCCCCCCCCCCCCCCCCACCCACCTTTACAAGAGCCACGTGGTGAAGCGTGGGGCAGGCGGGCCTCTGGAACAGCTTATCCAACGTTCCAGTCTCCTTCAACTCCATCAGTTTCTTGGTGGGAGGGGCCAAATCGATTTGTTCATTGAGTGTGTCGAACCAATTGTCCGCCCTCATTTGCTGCTTCATTTCTTCGCCCGTGATGTTCTTCTGGTCGTCCACCAGCAGACGGCGTCGCTTGCGCCCCCCGCGGTGCTTCTCCAGGCCTGGATTTGGTGAACATACCGTATTTTCTCCAATAAGAGCCCCCTCCCACTAGAGGGAGTTGCTCTAATAGGCGCCCACTTTGGCGTTCCATCACGCACGTATGTCGCAATATATGTACATAATTCCATACCTCAAAATATTGCACGGCAATAGAAATTCTGACCGTACACCTGCATTATGGGTCGCACGGCTCTTCCAATAATCCCTGGGAAATTATAACTCGCAGCGCAATTACAGTAGCCTAACGTTTCGCAGCTACAAATCAGCCAAGTCAAATATCGATTCTAACAATTTCGAACGGAATCACGACTTCGAAAACCCATTTCTATGAACAGTTCACGAATTTCAAAACAATTCGTTCCGAAAATCGCCGCTGAACTGGCGTCGAGAGCCCATGATTTCCTTGCCTCTAACACAATTCCACCAACGGGGGGAAATTATTAGAAGCCACCGTCAAGCCTCAAATAAGCGACCCCCCCCAAGAGTGGTATTCGAATAGTGGTTCAATGGCATACGGTATTGCTTGCACTCAATCCTCAACTCCATACCCACCCTGTACAACGGAGGCGTCCAGAGGCTCCAGGTGGAAGGAGGAGTCGTGGTCCCTCTTCAGCGCGGCGGGGGGCGCCCCCAGCAGGGGGTCCCCCTCCAGAGCCCCCTCGTCGCCCCCCAGGTCGTCCATGCCCTCCAGCGCTTGCAAGGCTTCGTCGCTGAAGATGCCGCCTAGAAAATAAGTGAAAGTTTTGGGGATGTTATGGAAATTTGGGGGATTTTGCGGAGTTTTGGTGGATTTTGCGGAGTTTTGGTGGATTTCGCGGAGTTTTGGTGGATTTTGCGGAGTTTTGGTGGATTATGCGGAGTTTTGGTGGATTTCGGGGGCTTTTAGTGGATTTTGCGGAGTTTCGGTGGATTTTGCGGAGTTTTGGTGGACTTCTGGGACTTTTAGTGACTTTGATGGAGTTTTGGTAGATTTCGGGGACTTTTAGTGGATTTTGTGGAGTTTCGGTGGATTTTGCGAGTTTTGGTGGACTTCTGGGACTTTAGTGGATTTTGATGGAGTTTTGGTGGACTTTGATGGAGTTTTGGTGGATTTCGGGGACTTTTAGTGGATTTTGTGGAGTTTCGGTGGATTTTGCGAGTTTTGGTGGACTTCTGGGACTTAGTACTAAAGTACTCTGAGAGAACAACAATGTGTAAAATTTGCTATTTTGCCCGTTCAATTAATCGAGCGTTTCTACTCGTTGAATTTATCACCGCCTTCTAAACTGGTGTTCTGAATCGATATCTTCCGTCTCTTTCACAAGTCACAAACTTGGTTACAAATCCGAGACAATTTGTCTCTTTGTCCCACACTCACCCACGAACAAGTTGTCGTCCACGTCCGGGATGGGGCCGTCGAAGTCCAAATCCTGATCCAACAAGCGACTTTCGCCTGAAAAAAAGAAATTCAAAAATTCAAATTTCGCGCCAAAACCCACACTTGAAGATATTACGGTACCTCCCGCGTCCAGGCGGCTCACGAGATCCAGCCGGTTGAAGTCTGAGGCGTCGCGGGCGAACTCGAGACCCCCCATGGAGTTAGCGCCCCCCTCGACGGTGGGACCCCCCACGACGGACCCCCCGCCGCCCCCGGCCACGGACAGAGCGTCGCCGAAATCGTCCGTCTGAAAAGCAATTAATGAATTGTGAAAGAGTGAATTTGGAAAATATCTTGCAGCTTGAGACCTGCGTTTGCGAATTCTGTACCGACGTGCGGCTTAGGTCAAATTATATACCATGCTTGTGCACTGGACACGCGAGATCTTCAGTGCCCCCCCCCCCCCCCTAGTATACACCAACTTCGAACCACCACATAAGCCGAGAAACAAATACGTTCCGATTGGGCGAATGTCGGCTGTCGTTGGGACAGCGCGGACAAACCGCATCCCCCCTACCTTTGTGTATTCCCCCTTAGGCCTTAGGACCTAACCCAATCGAAAATCCGCCAACAAACAACATCCGGTCGCAACTACGTTTCGCGCGCGCACAAAGACGTCACCAAGAGTGAAAAATTCCAAAAATGCGCGCACAAAAACCACCTCGAAATCATGGCCTCCGAAGGGCAGTCCGGACTTGTAGTGCAAAGGTAGGTCCTCCTTCATGGTGATGTCGTCTATGCGCGACTGATTGGCCGACAACTGGCCCTGCAGATCCAGGTCGCTGCAAGTGGAAGGGGGAAATACAGGGCGGGCGCAAATGGGACGAAAAATTACACCACCCCCCCCCCCCCCTCTAACTTCCAGATTGAAAGCGAGACTTCTATCATGCCCCCGGAATAGAATGGGTGAGCGATTCGGCTCGGCGGGACGGGAATGGTAGTGGTTGCACGCACACGCCATTTACAAATAAACAAATTATAGCCGGCCGCCGACAATTTGCATAGAATGCTACTGCAAACTTAAAAGAAACGAAACTTCTCCGATTTCCAGATTTTGCACGACTGCCAGGGAGCTATCATTCCCCATGGCGGGGGGGTGTGGGTGGAATTCCCATCACGCGCCCTACCCTACGCATAGGTGCAGGCGGGGGGGGGGGGGGGGGGGGGGCGAACCCCCCTCTGGCCCTGGCCTCTAGTGAACTTTTCACTGATACTCCCCCCTGGCATCCGAAATTCGGAAAAAAATCCGGAAATTTCGGAAATTTTCTTGTATTTATGGTAGTTTTTGGTCCTATTTTGTCCAAATTTTCGCCTGCGGCGCTATATTTCGTCTATGTATGCACAAATTAGCGTGCTTTTGACCAAATTAAGGCGATTTTTAGCGTATTTTTGGCCATTCTAAAAAGCTGTTCACTGGTCCCGTGACCCCCCCCCCCCCTCTCAAAATTTTTCCTTAACTAGAACCTCCCCCCCGGCCTCCGGGTGGCCTGCACCTATGTGCAGTATACAGGGTGGGTTTGGGACGAGAAATCAGCCCCCCCCCCCTTTACGGCTTGAAAAGGCCAAATCGATGTTATTATCCCTCCCCCCCCCCCCCCCGCCTACATGAGCTGTTGGGCGGTGGAATGGACCGTGGACGCACGCACATAGGTGCGATCCAGAATTGGGCCAGGGGGGGGGGGGTCTTTGGGGTTTGGGGGGGGGGGGGGGCCCCCCTCCGGATCAGGAATCCGTTTCCTGATCGGCTCAAAATGGGGGGGGGGGGGGTAGACAAATGTACCTAAAAAGTGCCAAAAATTAGCTATTTTTGCTATATTATGGTGCGAATTTCATAGAAAACGGCCAAAAATACGCAAAAATAGCGCCGCAGGCGAAAATTATGACCAATTTTGGACTGATTTTGGGAAAATTTCCTTAATTTTTACGGTTTCCTCTGTGTAGGTGGGGGGGGGGGGGTCTGCGGCGAAATTTTAAATTTCTAGGGGGGGGGGGGGGGGGTATCCGGAATCCCGTCCGGATGGCCAAGGCTAGGGGGGGGGGGGGGGGGGGGGGGGAACCCCCCCCCCCCCCCCCCCCCCCATTCGCACCTATGCGCACGCACAATGCGTAAAAATGAATGAAATATGGCGGAGGAGGCGAAATTTTTCATGAAATGCGCCGAAAACTGAAAAGACGAGAAAATTCTACAACAGCCAGAGCGTTCGCGATTTTCGGAATTTCGGACGCCAGGGAGTCACAGCGGGGGGGGGGGGGGGGGTTCAATTTCCCTTTTAAAAATTCAAATTTCGCGCCTCTTCTACCGTACTTGAAGTCGGGCAGAGCCGCGTCCAAATCGTGGTAGACCTCGGGCAGGGTGATGGCGTTCAACTGGGCCTCTCTGCCCTCCTCGGGCAGGTCGACCTGGCCGGGCCTGCGATTATTTGAAAATTTGAATTTTCAAACTTGGCGCGATTTTCCGCGTCCAAACGCACCTAAAGGCCATCTTCAGCTTGAGAAAGGCCTCGTTGCAGTCGGCCAGCAGGTACTTCGTCTTGCGCGAGTAGATCCGAACGATGCCCAGTAGAAGATGGCCCGTGGTGCGGAGCGCCATTTTCACCTGATTTTGGAGAAATTTACGCATTATTTTTCATGAAAAATTAGCGCAAAACGCACTTTGGGGTCCATAATCTCTTTGACGGCCGACTGCACGTTGGTCTCGTAGATTTGCGCCTTGGAAAGCTTCTTTTCCCAATGCGCCGCGAGCCATATCTTGGCCAGAGGGCCCTTTTTGGCCAGCACAAACTGCGCGTAGAACATTATCGTCTAGATTTGTTCGAAATTCGCCTAATTTTGCTGAAAAGATTCAAATGTGAAAGAATAGTGCATGCAAAACTCCGCGAAACAGCAAGCAACGCCGCTTCTGCCGAACGAACCAATGCAAGACAGAACGGAATTGGCCGGGAGCCAAAACAATTGCGATTCAGCGCGCCACGCGTCTGAGGCGGCGTCACCGCAATACTTGTTCCTTCCAAACTCTTGGCGTATCGTTGCTAGACGCCCATACACGCGACGTCATCCTTTGTCTTTTGTCAATTCTCAGAGGTCAGGGCCATCCAAAGGGGTCACAAATATGTAGACTTCCAATCGAGTTGGCATTTGCGACTTAGAGACGCCACGCCCTTAGGGTGAATGGTTTATTGTCAGTTGTGTGGACCACACAATATGGTGGGGTGCAACCGAACTGAAGTTAAAGTCAGTGGTGGAAAATCAACGAATCTTTGGTGGAGAGAACATTGGATGCAGGCAAGCAATGGGGGTATGTCATTGTCGTCAACTGTCATACACGCATACGCACACACGAATGCACGCACGCACGCTGAAACGGAGACACACGTACCTACCTCATACGATGATGTCGATGTCGCGCTGCTGGTGAGTCTCGCGCGTGAATCGAGAGTGATGCTAGACTTATGAGGTCGCACTGGGGTTGCACTGTTAAATTGAAGATGATAGGTCGTCGACTAACTGTGACCATCGTGGTTAGTGATCTGATCGTTATAATTTATTCGTTCTGTAGGCCCTGCTAGCTGCTACCAATGTGCGTCGGCTCAGCCGGCGCGATTCTCAATGTGAAAAGAATTACCTACTTACGGAATTCGATTCTGGTTGAATTCAACACTTGATTCAAATTATGTCCAACTTTGAATATTTTGAGTATCTAAGCCGACTGCAATCCTCTAAGGTGTGTTTTAAGGGGAAAATGATTGGCCACAGATAAACGGGCACTCCTCACAGAAGAATGGATGCTACCACAGAGAAATGGTCACATTCACAGAAGAATGGGCAATATCACAGAAAATTGGTCACTTCCACAGAAGAATGGGTACTATCACAGAAAATTGGTCACATTCACAGACGAATGGGCAGTTTCACAGATAATCGGTTACTGGCGTAGACGGATAACTACGAGGGGGAGACTGTACGATGGAAGAGTAACAGGGATGGATAACGATTGTCCCATTCACTCAGAATAATGTGTCGATTTGGCACTGAACAGAAAGTGTCAACTTAAGCTTAAACTATGTTTAGTGTATCTGTCAGTCACAGGCGATTGCCATCTAGACGGCAATCGCCTAATGCCTCAGGCGAAGGCCGTCCGTATATTCTTCATGATATTTCTTGACACACTGTATATTCCTTCCAGTTCAGGCTATGCTTAGGCTCGCCCTGCGCCCACAGTGCACAAGAGTCAGTCGGCGTCGCAGTCTGGCGGGTCGAAGCTTAGGCTTAACGCGACCGGTGACCGACTTCAGGGCGCGCGGAGCGCGCCCTGAAGTTGGTGGTCGCGCTAAGCCTCAGCTGAGACCCGCCAGGCGCGACGCCGACCGAGTTTTAGTGCAAACTGTTAGTGGATGAACACTCCTCCATTGAATTCACCTCCTGCTCAGGCCGGCTGCGCCCCACCGACCAGAGATTGCGCGGCTTGGAGGAGCCACCCTGTGGAGGGGCTGCCGTTATGGTAGAATGTCAGTAGGTCGAGCGAGATCCTTTGGTCGTCTTTTCACGCTTGCTAACCAATATAGGTATCCGAGAACATTACCTTACGTGCGACGCACAAATGCACGCATGCATATAGGCACGCACGAGCGCACCCACGCACACACTGACGGACGCACGGGCGCAGGCACGCACGCACAATGCCCCCCCCCCCCTCGAGATATTCTTGGTTTTCTGTGAAACTGACCCTCTTTCTGTGAAAGCGATCGATTTTCTGTGAAAGTGACCATTTCTCTGCGGAAGTGACCATTGTTCTGTGAGAGTGATCAATCTTCTGTGCGAGTGCCCTTTCTTCTGTGGCAACCACCCGTTTATCTGTGATGAGTGACTCCACCCTGTTTTAAGAATAATGAGCATTGGGCGTAAGGGTCTGGGCGCATAGTCGATATTGTTAGCTGTAATATTTGAAAGCTAAGCACTAGCAGGGAACATGTATTGCGGTGTAGCTTAACCGACGATGATCCCATAATTTCATTGCTGATCAATGCTAACCATGATGCATTTTGTATGACAGTAGGCAACAAACATCTTGGCGCGGGGCAAACCTTGTCGCATTTGGTTCAACAAATCATACCGAAGCCCGGAATCGCAGACAGGGGGAAACGGACAGATGAACTGAGGCACACAGCACACAACCGACAACCCTTAGAATTCACTGAGAACTGACTCCTCGTTCTTGCGTGCAAGCATGCATTCAAGCCACAGATCCGAACCAAGCCACAATGGTGTTGCGACGACACGGGATACTTGGGTACCGTATTACACCCATTAAGTAGATTGCCTCGTTAAACAGTGCTTATTATGAACCGCAGCAAACTCCGGGGATCACGAAAATGTGCATTCTTGTACAAACGACAGTACGGAATTACATGCGCGGCATGATAACAGGGGCGGCGGGTGCTGAAGCGCCCCAGCCGACGGAAGGCTCCAAATCGGCCACCGTAAGATCCCCAATAAGGAAGAAACGTTCGTACCACGCTTTAGGCTTGCGCTCGAAGTGGAACTGAAGTAGACAGTGGTGTAATTAATGGAATTTGCAATATGTTCTAAAATCATGTTGTTGTTATTGTAGGAGTTATGGCAAGTTTCCCTACTTGCAGTGGCACGGTTACCCTAATTACTTTTAGACTGATTTTGTTTATATTGTCTTATGTTATCAAACAATTTTGGGCCATGTTAGTTGTATCTTTCAATTGGTTTTGTCAAAATCTATGTTACTTTAATTTATACCATGTTTGTATTGTCCGATTTGTTACACTTCCTTAAGTTCCAAGTCTACGTAATTAATTTGTACAATCTATTTGGTTGTACTCGTAATTGACACACTTTGATCAATTGATATCGTTCGATAAACTCCAACATAATTATATTAGCATTATGTACTCTAACTCCAGTCGCCTATCAATACTTCTTCTAAGCTCTCCCATACCTTCTGCAGAAACTGGCAGAGGCATAGTCTGTTGGGGCAATGTAATGGGGCGAACTCGCTGACTCCCTCCCCGGGTCGTCTGGGAAAGCGTATGTTCTCCCGACGACTAGCCTTCACGTAGCTCTGACTGTACTTGAGAATCAGCTGCTTCGCCCTCTCCACCAGCTGGAGCTGAGAAGGGAATATGGATATTTGGAGTAGGTATTAGGAGTGGAAATTGTACATAACAAGATTAGTAGACGGGGGCAGAGCCCCTCGGGGCACTCCTCCCCTCTTTCAGAAAAATTTTGGGAGTTGAATCATGCTGCCCATTGATCAACGAGACATGCCAGTGAGGCTTAGTGGCCATTCTGATCGCAAAATTAATAGCAAATTTGGAATTGTGACCCTCCAATACCCCACACTTGACATACAACACACCTAGCTTCAGCTGAACTGACACAACCAGGTTTTTCACTTGAGGGCACGTATGGTGGCAAGCAAATTCTTCAAAAAAGGTCCCACACATCTCAAAATGAAAAGACAACGTCAAATTCGTGATCTGCATCCCCGAAAAGCCGGAATCGAGTACTTACATGGTAGGTGCCCCAGACAAATCCGGCAGCCAAAATTTTGAATTCAAATTTTCCGCCAAAATACGCGTCGGACGAAAAAAGTGATTATAACAAAAAACAACGTATCTTTTGATGCTCTATCATGTGAACGTCCAACTGACACCGAAATATCTCAACTGACCCCACTTTGCACCAAAATACCGAAAATTTGTTGGAAAAATTAAAATTTCTCGAAAAAACAATTTCCGACAGCGACCTTTTCTCGTTTCCCGGAAAGACATTCATATGCACAAAAAACGCTCCAAACATCAGCGTAATTGATTCGCACAACAAGAAATGAGAAACGCAGAACTTATAAATTTTGACCAAAAATCGGTTTTTAGCACTCCGACCCTAAAAGGGCGGAGGGCTATAGTCGGGACACCGAAAATAAAAATCTCCCCCTCAAGATTTTTCGCGCGTGCTTCGTCCGATTTGGACGCGGTTTTTTTTAATCGATAGCTCTCGAGGGATAGTAAGTGTGGACGCACCTTCATTTTTTTCGCGTAGTGGAAAAATTTTGAGAAAATTCAAAAATTCGAATTCTGTAGTACATTGAAAAGCGTTATCCATCCATAATTTTCGCAATGCTTGATCGATTTTGGTGATTTTTGGATATGTTATAGCCCACGACAATATCTAGCCCGGAAAAGAAACCTCAGCTTCCTAAGTCGTTCCACGCGGAAGTTATGGGCGAAAGAAAATTTCGGAGGTGTGAAATTTCGGTGTAAAAAATCGAGTTGTGAGATTCCGGTGTAAAATCGTTTTAAACGATAATTTCCCGTGAGCACCTATCGATTTGCTTTGATTTAACACCAAAATCGCCGTAATTGGCCGTGTAAATCTTGCGAAACTTAGGGGCAACGACTGCCGATTTTCGCCGATTTTTGGCACTTTTCGACTTTCGGCCGTTGTAACGCTCGATTGCGACGCGTTGTGGCAAAGTGAACCTCACCACGCGATTCTCCGTTGAAAAGTGGTCCGGAACCGGTTTTCAAAAATATTTCTTCGGCTACCGTACTCCCGGCCGCGTCCAAATTCGAAGTATACCTTTGTTGACTGATTTTCGGCACTTTTCGACTTTGGGCTGTTGTGACGCTCGAATGCGACTCTCAATGGCTAAATGGGGTGCACCTCGTGATTCCCCGTCGAAAAGTGATACGGAACCGATTTTCAAACATATTTTTCCGGCTACCGTACCCTCGGCCGCGTCCAAAATTCGAAGTCCACCTCTGTTGACAAAATCACAGTTGGAGTCGATTCCGGTGCTTTCGAGGGCGCTGATTCCGAATATGGCGCTCGTTTTGCGATGCGGACCAGAATTTGCGACTTTTCGTCGACAATTGGGGCACCTTAACCGTGTGTTGCCGAAACCCTAAGCATGGGGATTCTTCGGTGCAGTGTCGGTGCAATATCCAATTTCGGGTATTCTGCGCTGTAGACGAAGTCGGCATTGGTTCTGCGCTGCAGACGGACGAAGTCGGCACTGGGAAGGAAGTTTCAACAACAACAACTGCTGTTGCAAAGAAGTTTCTTTCCATTACTCCTTACGACCAGTTATATGACCGCGGTACAGTTCTGCTGTGCGCCGGCATTTGTTGGTGCGGGAAATTTGATTTCCGTATCGCGTCCTCTAAAGTCCCGTTCGGGCGGGATTTGAGGTGAATCGTTGTATAATTGCCTATACGGTGTGCAATCGCTTTGTGTGTTTCCGTCAACCGATCTCTCTCTCTGTTTTCGCGCCCATGTATTTTGTAGTAATACGTTACTGTAGTGCGCAAGTATTCTCCAATCTCCATAGGGTTAAGTCGCTGCAGTAATTGCTTCGTCTTTGTTTCCGTTCCTCGCTCTCTCGTTCCTACGCTCTGCTGGCGCGGACGCTCGATTGCGTAAGCCTGTTTCGTGGCGCGCGTGTCTAGATCTACAGCACAGATAGCCAGCCAGCTGTGCGCGCCCACTTCTTTGTCGAGTGCCGTGCGTTGTGCATTAGAGATGGGCACCGGTCACCGGCTGCAGCCAGGCCGGTTGCCGGCTGGTTGAAGCTTGACACTGCCAGTCGCTGGGTTTATCCATATTGAGTTTTCCGACGGTCTGTTGCGCAGCACAGCAGGCGACGAGTGACGACACACCTCCATTTGCTATTCCCGAGTCGGGTCGGAGTGCTTCTATGCAGGGGCTCCTGCACGTAATCCTTGTTTCAACTTTTCTCCCAAAACTTGATTATTTGGAGAGAAACGACCTATAACAATGCTGTAGAGCTCGCCGAGCTCTATCGATTGGTCTTTATCCCATCTCGCTGCGAGTACGCGATTAAGAGTTACGCCGGCCCGAAGTTTTACCCGGAACCCCGGGACCCAACTTTGGGCAATATTTCCCAGCCCGGGGTACATCTGACCGGATTCAACAATGCCGTGCGGTCATTGACTATCTAAGATGTGCCACGTGTCAATAAACAACAACCTCTACTTAAAAAATAAAACACTTACAGCGGGGGCCGCGAACCCTATTTTTGGGTCGAAAAACCGGGTTTTTGCTACCCGGCACGGGCAGGCCCGGGCCCAGCCTGACGGTGCCTCTACCATCAGATAGCCCAATGTCTTTTACATTTTTGGCCCAAAGCTCATCTCGCTCCTTTCTACCAGAACACTATTCTAGCGCTCCAAAGTTCGTCGGAGGCCGAAAAATCGAGTTTTTGGCAACTTGCCAAAAATCGGGTCCCGGACGGAAGTCGAGACCTTTGATCCACCCTGCGCCATCCAGAGACCGATTGAATAAAAAAAAATTTGACTCGATCGGCCAACTCTAGCCCGACTTATGAGCGTTTGAATTTACACAGAATCCGCACCATCACTATAGCACTCCTCCCTTTTGGAGGGGAGGAGTGCCAAACAAGCTTTGTCTAAAAACTGTGGCACCACGTTGGCATCAGTGTAAACTTGAGAGCGAGTGCGCGATAATGTGCACTGGATAGTGAAGTGCCGCTAGACATTTAGTCGACAATCTAGTAGGGTTTCGCCGCGTCAGAAGATTCGCCGCAGGCACACTTTGCGCTTATAATTGTGGCAACTGATCCATAAATGGATCAGAAAAACTCGCCGCAAGCACACAGTGCAATAAAAGCGACGCCCTATTGAAAAGGGTATAAATGGGACGACGCCCTATTGAAAAGGGTATAAATGGGACGACGCCCTATTCTTTTGGGCTTAGTGCTCGATGCATCCACACAAAGATATGTTCGACACAAAGATATGTTCTATGCTCGATACTTCCGTGCAAAACTATTTTGAAATTTAAGC
>JASAMZ010004403.1:7500-22599 GCA_030248115.1 Linhomoeus sp. GSCO2_2 | reverse complement strand
TAAGCAGGAGGTGAAGTAGATGGAGGAGTGTTCATTTCACTTACCGTTTGCACTAAAACTCGGTCGGCGTCGCGCCTGGCGGGTCGAAAACTGAGGCTTAGCGCGACCACCAACCTCAGGGCGCGCTCCGCGCGCCCTGAAGTCGGTCACCGGTCGCGTTAAGCCTAAGCTTCGACCCGCCAGACTGCGACGCCGACTGACTCTTGTGCAGTGTGGGCGCAGGGCGAGCCTAAGCATAGCCTGAATTCAAGGAAAATCTTGCTTGGAGGCATAGAGAACAAACACGGTGGTATGACGACTTCCCACAGACGAGATTCTTGGCCCCGCGGCTCCATCCACACAGTGATTAGATTAGCGCCGCACTTAGTACATTGGGGGCACTCATTCAGAATTTGGGGGCACTCATTCAGACTTTGGGGGCACTCATTCAGATATAGCCCTATAGCCTGAAAGAGCATGCCGAGAGCTTAAAATTGACGTGTCGATTGCCGCTCTACGACGTAACACGAGCAAGTTAGAACCGTTTTGTGCTTTGCACCTTCGGGTTGCTGTAACTCACGAAATTCAAATTTTCAAGTTTCGTAAATAATCCGTGAGTCGTGAGCTATCCACTGAGCTCGAGATCGTCTCTCTACGACGCAAATTGAGCGAGTTAGAGCGATTTTAGTGATAGAATCTCGAGAATGGCGTTTCCCGTGGTGCGTGTTTGCGTAATGTTAAAAATTGTTGCTGCCGCATGAAAGAACACGTCGAAAGCTTTCACCTGACGTGCCGATCGTCGCTCTACGACGTAAAACGAGCGAGTTAGAGCCGTTTTGCGTTTTCGGACCTTTGGGTTACTGTAAACTCGCGAAATTCGAACTTTGAGTTTCGACCAATTTTAGAACAGATAATCAATGAGTCCAGAGCTATCCAAGGTGCTCAAGATCACCTCTCTACGACGCAAGACAGACGAGTTGGAGCCGTTCTTCGTTTTAAACCTTCGGGTTACTGTAACTCGCGAAATTCAAATTTTTGAGATAGCAATAATCCAGGTGTGCAGTTTGTTGTTGACGGCTGTCGATCAGTGTGTGGCATAGCTGCACAAGGGCGTTTCCATCAAGCTTTCGACCCTCTCCTCGATAGAGGGTCGAAAGCTTGATGGAAACGCCCTTGTGCAGCTATGCCACACACTGATCGACAGCCAAATTTTTGAGTTTCGACCAGTGGGCGAACAAATGATCAGCGAGCCGAGAGCTATCCACTGACCTCAAGATTGTCTCCCTACGACGCAAGTTGAGCGAGTTAGAACGAATTTAGCGTCAAAATGTCGAGACTGGCGTTTTCGGCGGTGCGTGTTTGCGTAATTAAAAGAACTTTTGCAGTCGCATGAAAGAACGCGTCGAGAGCTTTCACCTGACGTGTCGATTGCCGCTCTACGACGTAACACGAGCGAGCTAGAGCCGTTTTGCGTTCTGACCTTCGGGGTACTATAGCGCGCGCAATTCAAACTTTTGAATCTCGACTTCTCTTAGCGGAATGATCAGTGAGTCAAGACCTATTCGTAGAGCCCAAGATCGTTTCTCTACGTCTTTCCAACGCCGAGATCCGAGAGCGTTACGTACGTACGCACGTACGCACGTACGCACGTACGTACGCACGCACGCACGCACGCCGAGCTCTCCTAGGGTGTCGCCCGGCTGAGGCCGGGCGAAAAAACGTTCGTCAATCTTGGCAAAATGTAAAGTGCACATACCGTAAATCCTCCAATAAGCGCCCCCCCCCCCCCCCCTCCAATAAGCGCTCTTCATAGTGGAAGGTTGAAACAAGCTGTGTGTGTAAAAAGTTCAACCTATACTTCGCGTCTGTCAAATTTTGGTGAACAGTATAGTGAACTTTGTACACATCGTTAGCCGCATCTGGAGAAAGTATCTTGAGAATGTGTACCTTAATGCCAAGCGCGGCTATCCCCACGATACGGTTGTCTGTACAGCTGATCTGAAGCTCAGTGATATCGCCGCGTTCGCTATATGTTATCGGCATGATACGACGCCGTTTATCTGATGTTTCCTACCTGTGTGAAAACGTCACATCCAACAAACCAGGCAAGTCGTCCGGGGGACGCAGTATACTACACAAATTTGAACTCCTACGCATGATGACTCATCTGCTGTTGTGGCCTCACGGCACCCCCAATCGCAAAAGCAATGCTGAATTCGTGATCTACATCCCAAAATACCCCAGATTCGACATACAACACCCCTAGTTTCCTATGGACTCCGGGAACTGAAATTCTGCACGTAGGGTACAGTAGCAAGCAAATTCGTCATAGGTATGTTCAAACATCATCTAAACACTGAACGGATGCCAAATTCGTAATCAGCGCCGCCGAAAACCCCGAAATCGAGCATAATATTGGCAAAGTCGACCCGACGCCCAAAATTCAAACGGACGCGGGAGGGATACTGTAGCTTCGACAATTTTTCGAAAATACTTTTCTGGACCAGATTTAAGCGCAGAATCGTTTGAAACCACTTTTGGAACGATTCGGCAACGCATTCGAGCGCTATAGACGCCGAAATGCGAAAATCGCAATTTTCGACCCCGGAGTCGAAAAAGTCGCAGTGTAAGAAAGTTTTTTGTGTTTCGCCCGATTTTCTCCGTTCATGGCTCATTCGATAGAGGACATCTGGGAAGGAGCACCAAGAGCGGTCTCGCCGCTCCAGCTGCTACCTAGCTCGCACAGCAGCCCGTCAAAGTCGACCCGGGGCCAAAATTCGCGAATTTTTCAAATTTGGCGCCAAAATGGGTCCCGCAGCGATCCAATTCATTTCTTCCACCCTCGGCCCTATCGAGTACTACAACATATCAAAAGATAGTATATACCATTATATGCAACTTTTTCGAGTTCTACCTTGCCTAATGCGTTTTTCAGTACTTTGAAAATTTAAATTTTTGAATTTCCCGCCAACGGGGTCCCGGAGCGTGACCCCGTTTGGTGTCCACCCTGCCCACCCACTAGGCCTACCCAACGCAAAAGACCGTTTGGAAATCGGCCGCTTCACGCGCGAACGCCAGACGGGCAACTTTTCTGCTTCCGCGCACAAACGCTATATTATTATTATTATTATTATTTTGTTTCCCCAGTACACAGTACAGTGCATACAGAAGCCAACAATGAAAGCAGAACGGACAGGCGCGCGAGAAGAATCAGATAAATCCGACAAAGCAGATGAAATCATGACCGAAACGGACAATACAGTATGCGTACGAAGGTGGGGCGGTGTAGGCTACGCCAGTGACTGGCGATTTACAACCCAACCGTAACAAATTGTGAAATGTTTTCTGAAAGGAGTCTGTTTTTGAAGCTGTTTAGAGAGGGAGCAGTGACAGTGTGTTCAGAAAGACTGTTCCACGCTGCAACAGCCCTGTGCTGCAACAGCCCTGGCTTTTTTGCAACTTTTTTGTGGAGTATAAAAAACTTGCCAAAAGTTTGTTGCGAGCGAATTCCTGTGTTCAGCGTACGCATTTCTGTTTCCGAGTGCGCATTCAATCAACATATTCAATAAACAGTCAATAAACAGCTGTTCTGGCCATCAGACGAAAATCTCGATTTTGACATATTTTTAATTTTAATTCTAAATATCTCAAAATTGGAATTTATTAAAACTGTAAAACTATGACACAAATTCTTACTGGCATACGGCCTTTCCATTTCTGCATTCACATTCGTCAATTAATCACGTTGTATTTTAGTCTATTTATGCAATTTTGATAAATAATCGCGTATTTCTATTAAATTTCATATTTGCAAAGAATTCTCTTGCGCTACAAATTATCCGCAGTCCATACTCTTTCCATTTCTGAAGAAATTTCGCCGCTATACCATCAGGTGAAAAAGTCGATTTTTGACATTTCTATATTTTGATTGAAAATATCTCGAAATTGCAATTTTTAAAAACTGCAAAACTATGTCGCAAATCCTTATTGGCATACGACCTTTCCATTTCTGCATTCACATTCGTCAATAAATGATGTTGTATTTTAGTCAATTGATGCAATTTTGACAAATAATCGCGTATTTCTATTAAATTCCACGTTTGCAAAAAATTTCTTTTGTGTTACAAATTATCCGCTGTCCATGCTCCTTCCATTTCTGAAGAAATTTCGCGGCTAGCGCATCAGACGAAAAAGTCGATTTTCGACATTTTCGAATTTTAATTGCGAATATCTCGAAAATGCGAAATTAGCAACAGAAACGGACATCGGATCCGTACTCAGCGACATCGACTCTACTTGACCACATATGTCACTGACTTTACTTCGGTGCGACGGAAACACACACAGACAGACAGACAGACAGACAGACAGACACACATTGTCATCCGTATATATATACACCTCGCCGCGCTGAGGCGCGGCGAAAAAACAAGCTTTGTCTAAAAACTGTGACACCACGTTGGCATCAGTGTAAACTTGAGAGCGTGTGCGCGATAATGTGCACTGGATAGTGAAGTGCCGCTAGACATTTAGTAGACAATCTCTGTTTGGGTATCGCCGCAATTGGTTTTGGATTTATTCGTGGTACCTGATCCACATATGGATCAGAAGAATCGCCGCAGGCACACTTTGCGCTTATAATTGTGGCAACTGATCCATAAATGGATCAGAGAAATTCGCCGCAGGCACACAGTGCAAATAAATGCGTCTAAATGAGACGACGCCCTATTGAAAAGTGTATAAATGGGACGACGCCCTATTGAAAAGGGTATAACTGGGACGACGCCCTATTGAAAAGGGTATAAATGGGACGACGCCCTATTCTTTTGGGCTCAGGGCCCGATGCATCTACACAAAGATTTGTTGAGGTTTAAGCTGCTTGAAATTGTCGACATTTTGAATTTCTGACAAAAACCTTGAAAATATACCTAAATTCTTTAATTATAAAATCTAGAACTATCTGCTAAATACTTGGCAGACTATGCCCGACACAACTATGCAAAGACATTTTGAAATTTAAGCTGTTTTAAATTGTTGAAATTTGGTAATATTGCCAAAAACCTTGAAAATATCCTTAATTTCATTGATTATAAAATCTAGAACTATTTGCTAAATACTTGGCGGCAGACTATGCCCGACACAACTATGCAACCACATTTTTAAATTTAAGGTACTTGAAATTGTCAAAATTTCGGAATTTGACGATACCCTTGAAAATACCCCAAATTTCGTTAATTATAAAATCTGAAACTATCCGTTAAATGCTTGGCAGACTATGGTTCATGCAATCGTGCAAAGAAAGTTTGAAATTTAAGCTGTTTGAAATTGTCGTAATTTGGGAATTTTGATAAAAACCCTTGAAAATATCCCAAAATTCGTTAATTATAAAATCTAGACCGAGTTGCTAAATACTTGGCAGCCTATGCCCAACACAACCATGTAAAGAAGTTATTAAATTTATGCCGTTTGACTTGACATTGTCGAAATTTGGGAATTTTGACAATACCCTTGAAAATATCGTTAATTTCATTAATTATAAAATCTGAAACTATTTGATAAACGCTGGGCAGACTATGCTCGACACATCCGTGAAAAGAAATTTTGAAATTTAAGCTGTTTGAAATTGTCGAAATTTGTGGATTTTAACAAAATCCTTAAAAATATCCTAAATTTCGTTAATTATATTTACTGAAACTATTTGCTAAATACTTGGCAGACTATGCTCGATACATCCGTGCAAAGAAGTTTTGAAATTTAAGCTGTTTGAATTTGTCAAAATTTGGGAATTTTTGACAAAAACATTGAAAATATCCCTAATTTCGTTAATTATAAAATGTGAAACTATTTGATAAATACTTGGCCGACTATGCTCGACACATCCGTGAAAAGAAATTTTGAAATTTAAGCTGTTTGAAATTGTCGAAATTTGTGAATTTTAGCAAAATCCTTAAAAATATACTAAATTTCATTAATTATATTGACTGAAACTATTTGCTAAATACTTGGCAGACTATGCTCGATACATCCGTGCAAAGACGTTTTGAAATTTAAGCTGTTTGAATTTGTCGAAATTTAGGAATTTTGACAAAAACCTTGAAGATATCCCTAATTTCGTGAATTCCAAAATCCGAAACTATGTCACAAATTCATCGCATCTTATGCCCTTTCCATTTCAGCAAAAACTTTCTCGATGCGACTTGTAAATAAAGGTGTCATTTCTGACATTTTCATATTTTAATTGTAAATATATCGAAATAGCGAAATTAGCAACAGAAACGGACAACGGCACGTTACTCAGCGCATTCGACTCCATCGGGTGGCACTAACCGTCATGTTTAGTTGTTTGACACACACAGACAGAAACACACACGAACAGACATTAGCGTCCGTATATATACTCGCCGCCCTGGGGGGCGGCGAAATAAGCGCCCCCCCCCCCTCCAATAAGCGCCCACCTTTTGTTAGTACCAGCTGTACTAGCACTCCATATTTGCTATGTGACCATTCCTAACACAAAATTTGGCTACGTATGACAGAACTACTACTAATCGCAGGTATTCTGATCAAAAGATATACAGTTTCCGTCTAAAATCTATGTGGATGTGCTCACAAATGTGAAAACAACGGGGATTTTTGATGAAATTTTGGCACTCCTGAGGGGTCGAGTTAATAAGCGCCCCCCCCCCCTCGAATAAGCGCTCCCCCTCCCCCTCCAATAAGCGCCCCTCCTAGAGGTAGGTTGAGAAAATAAGCGCCCAGGGCGCTTATTGGAGGATTTACGGTATGTATGATGAGTAGTATTGAAGGATCTTTTGGAAGAGCATGTACTGTATGTACTGGCTGGGGCTTCTAGACGTGGAGAAATGGACAGCTGACATTTCAATTTTGATACTGTGTGAACGAAGAATCTCTCGCGGAAGAATACGGAATTGGCCGCCAAGTGTGTATGTCAAAATCAAATCCCGCAGTTGGTTATTAGTGCTCTCTCAGTCATCTGGAGCGGGTTGCAGGCATATTGTTTTTCATGGAAACTTTGCACGTACACTGTATCTATGTCAAAGTCATGTGTATCATGGAAATTTCAGTTGCAATTCAGAACACATGCTCTTTCTTCAGCGCATGCAATTTATGAGCGTGCGTGATTCTTTCTCGTGGCATTATTCCACACTCATTGTCACAGTCATTGTCTTTTCGTAGAAACAGTTCTATACATAACTTGGGCTGTGTAGCAATTTCGTGTCGTGCGCAGCTGTGAGAACAACTGATCTCTATGATCTGCGACAGTCGCATATCAGCGTTACAAATGTCACACGCACATGCAATTCAGCTGTTGGTGTAGGCACTAACGAACACGTTGAAGCACTGCTATATGATGCAAGGCTGCTAGTCACGCAGTCAGACGCACTCGACACGGACGACCTGCCATCTAGTTCTGTTCATCAAGGAAAACTGAAAGTGTCTCTGAAACACCAGATATGCTGTCTATAAATTCGGTATTCCCATACTGGGATGAACATTGATTTGAAGGGCCCTCCATTACTGGTGGCCTGCCTTGGGAGGAAGGCAGTTTCAAAATGTAAGCCAATATACCCGTGCTCGTTCTTTGAATGATATATCCTACCTCCAGCTTTATCCTTCCTTTGTTAACATATATTTGTCAATCAGAATTGTTTTAAAACCTTTCGTTGACTACTTGTTGCCAGGCGCCTCCGACTGCTCATCTTGCTGGCTACTGCTACAGTCAGCCATGCGTCCGGTCCATCAGAGCCCTCCCCTGAGTACAAGAAGGCCATGAAAGATATCGCCAAATATGAAAAGAAGAATGGCGCCCTGACTGCACTGCGTGACAAGCTCATAATGAAGTACGAAAAGACAAAGAAGAAAGCTGCAGAGTCAATTGCACGATTTGAAGCGCTAAGAGAGAGAATGGAGAGCCACATTGAGGTCCGCATTCTTGACGTTCCAGTAGTAGTCCATGCATTGGCATGCATGCATATTATCAGTTGCTAAATATAGTACATTACAGAGGCTGGTGATGGGAAAGCAAACTGAGCAAACTGCTAGAAAGATTGAGATAAAGGAGGCAGGTATTGAAAGGATGGATGCAAGGATTGCCGGCAAGGCAGCTGGGCTTGAACGGCTGAAAGACAGGCTGGAGAAGCGCTTCCAGAAGGACTACAAGAAAGTTATGGCTCTCTTTCACAAGTTGGAGGAGGATTCTTTGCCAATCGAAATCCCAGTTTATACTTCACTGGGTCTTGACGACAGAACTGAGCCACACGAAGAGCAAGGTGCTTCAGAGGAGGAGGAAGATTCAGAAAGTCAAGCTGAAGAACCAACCGCTTCTGGAGAAGGACCAGGAACCGGCACTTCTCAAGAGAAGCCTGAGTCACCAGGGAGAAACCCTAAACAACCAGTTGAGGAGCCAATCCATTCTAAGGAGGGACAAGATCCAGAAAGCCCAGCTGAAGAACCATCTGCTTCTGGAGAAGGGTCAGGAGAGACACCAGGGAGAAACCCTGAACAACCAGTTGAGGAGCCAACCAGTTCGAAGGAGGAACCAGGTGTGGTTAGTTCTGGCGAAGATGAAACTCTAAAGAGAAAACCCAAGAAACCAGTAAAGCAAACCGGAGACTCTGAGGAAAATTCAGGTGATACCCATAGTTCAGGAGAAGAGCCCCAAATGCCAGGAAGAAATCCGAAACCACAAGTGGAGGGCCCAACCAATTCTGAGGAGGAACCAGGTGTTGTCAGTTCTGGTGAAAATGAAATTCCAAAGGGAAAGCCTAAGAAGCCAATAGAGCAGCCAGCAGATTCTGAGGAAAATTCAGGTGATACCTATAGTTCAGGAGAAGAGCCCCAAATGCCAAGAAGGAAACCTAAACCACAGGGGGAGGAGCCAACCAATTCTGAGGAGGAACCAGGTGTAGTCAGTTCTGGTGAAGATAAAACTCCAAAGGGAAAGCCCAAGGATCCAGTAAACGAGCCACCAGACTTTGGGGAAACACCAGGTTCCCACAGTTCAGGAGAAGAGCCCCAAACACCTGGAAGAATACCAAAACCACAAGTGGAGGAGCCAACCAATTCTGAGGAGAAACCAGGTGCAGTCAATTCTGGCGAAAATGAAACTCCTAAGCGAAAGCCCGAGGAACCAACAAACAAGCCAGTGGACTCTGAGGAAGATGAAGAACCAGTTAAAGAGCCCCAAGCTCCGGGAAGAAAGCCAAAACCAAACGTTAATGCGCCAGCAGGTTCTGAGGGACCTGCGGTTAGTTCAGAAGAGCAGCCTGAAATTCAGGGAAAGAAGCCTGAGGAGCCAGTAAATGGGCCAGCAGGTTCTGAGGAAGAAACAGTTGCTAGTTCTGAAGAACAGCCCAAACCCCCAGGAAGACCAAAGGAACCCACAAGTGAGCCAGGCGGCTCTGAGGAACAACCATCTAGTTCAGAAGAAGAACCTCGATCTCCTGTGAGAAACCCCAAGAAACCACAAAGAGGACCAGCAAACTCTGAGGAACAGCCTGCTCTTAGTTTAGAAGAAGAGCCTAAAATCCCAGGACTGAGGCCACAGAAGCCCGTGAAGCCAAAAAAACCAGGGAAGAAGCCAACAGATTCTGAGGAACGACCAGACAGCTCATTCGAGAAACCAAAAGCTTCTAATTCAGAAGAAGAGCCTGACTCATCGTTCGAGGGGCCAATCAATTCAAATTCAAGAGAAGACAGTAAGGGTTCTGAATCTGAGGAAGAGGGTGAGCTGTCTCCAGTGGCTCAAAAGTTTCTTAACCGCCACAATGACTGGAGATTCCAAATTGCCAATGGAGAGATGAGTGACAAAGATGGAAAACCATACCGGGTCCACACTAATTCTCGCCAACTGGTAAGGTCGTTGAGTTGGTTTGAGCACAAATTAAGTTAAAACTTCCCTTACTATGTAAATCATTGCAGAAATGGGACAGTCAGCTGGCAAAGGATGCTGAAAAATACTCCAAGAGGTGCAAAAAGGAGCATGGTCAGTGTTTCAGGGTGATGAATCTTTCAGAGGTTTTCAACCAACAACCAATTTATTACAGATGAAGCTGAGCTGAACGGGAAGAACCAGGGGGAGAATCTTGGGGCCAAGGCCGTCGCAGATGGGTACTTACCAGATGACATTGTCATTGAGAATGCGGTGGACTCTTGGTTCATGGAGTACAAGGATGGGACTCTGGAAGAAATCGAGACGTTGCAAGGCGACGTCCATTACACTGCTGACGATGCCAAAAAGACTGAGGAAGGCGTACAACAAGCTACCCAGGTAAATTCTTGCAAACACAGTGTTACGTGCTATTCTATCGTGGCAGTCAGGGCCAATAGATCACTCATTACATGGATCATTCAAAGCATCGAAGCTCCTACACAACAGGCCCGTTTTCCACAGTCCATGTTACATTCGAATTCCCAAACGTCGTAAAACCAGTTCGGGAGGACTCGTATCACTCCAACGGTGACAGCGGTATTGTAGGCCGACTGGGCCACGAACGACCGCGTGGGATGCGCCATTAGGCGATGCGACAAGAACAGCCCCTATGGTGACAATTACAAGACGTGGACGCTGGTCGTCTGCCGTTACAAAGAGGTGATCTACAAATAATGAAAACAAAAATATATGTAGACTTGCTGATAATTACCAATAACTGACTTCTAAGCAGTCATACCAGTGATTCTGATTTCAGCGAAACGTTCCCGGTGGAGTGGTGTACAGAGCCGGTACTATTGTGGGCGACGAGTGCCCCGAAGGCACCCAGAAGCAGGACACTGGGCTGTGCGCTTGAGGAATCCCAAAGTGAACTGAAAGGATGATATGCTAAACAAGCTGTGTGTGTAAAAAGTTCAACCTATACTTTGTGTCTGTCAAATTTTGGTGAACAGTATAGTGAACTTTGTACACATCGTTAGCCGCATCTGGAGAAAGTGTCTTGAGAATGTGTACCTTAATGCCAGGTGCAGCTATCTCCACGATACGGTTGTCTGTACAGCTGATCTGAAGCTCAGTGATATCGCCGCGTTCGCTATATGTTATCGGCATGATACGACGCCGTTTATCTGATGTTTACATTTTTTAAAATTTTAATTCCAAATATCTCGAAATTGGAATTTATTAAAACTGTAAACCTATGTCACAAATTCTTATTGGCATACGGCCTTACCATTTCTGCGTTCAAATTCGTCAAAAAACGACGTTCTATTTTGTTGATTTACGGAATTATAAAAAATAATCGCGTATTTCTATTAAATTCCACATTAGCAAAATATTTCTCTTGCGTTGCAAATTATCCGCAGTCTATACTCGTTCCATTTCTGAAGAATTTTCGCCGTTATATCATCAGGTGAAAAAGTCGATTTTTGATTATTTCCATATTTTGATTGAAAATATCTCGAAATTGCAATTTTTAAAAACTGTAAAACTATGTCACAAATTCTTATTGGCATACGGCCTTACCATTTCTGCATTCACATTCGTCAATAAATGACGTTGTATTTTAGTCAATTTTTGCAATTTTGACAAATAATCGCGTATTTCTATTAAATTCCACATTTGCAAAAAAATTCTTTTGTGTTACAAATTATCCGCGGTCCATGCTCCTTCCATTTCTGAAGAAATTTCGCGGCTAGCGCATCAGACGAAAAAGTCGATTTTCGACATTTTCGAATTTTGATTGCGAATATCTCGAAAATGCGAAACTAGCAACAGAAACGGACATCGGATCCGTACTCAGCGACATCGACTCTACTTGACCACATATGTCTATGACTTCTGTGCGACGGAAACACAGACACACACACACACACACACACACACACACACACACACACACACACACACACACACACACACACACACACACACACACACACACACACACACACACACACACACACACACACACACACACACACACACACACACACACACACACACACACACACACACACACACACACACACACACACACACACACACACACACACACACACACACACACACACACACACACACACACACACACACACACACACACACACACACACACACACACACACACACACACACACACACACACACACACACACACACACACACACACACACACACACACACACACACACACACACACACACACACACACACACACACACACACACACACACACACACACACACACACACACACACACACACACACACACACACACACACACACACACACACACACACACACACACACACACACACACACACACACACACACACACACACACACACACACACACACACACACACACACACACACACACACACACATTGTCAACCGTATATATACACCTCGCCGCGCTGAGGCGCGGCGAAAAGATAGGCAGAATGTTGTTTTAAAACTGTGCCACTCTTTGAAATACGACTGTTGTCGCGCGGTATCTACAAATGCTGGGTCATCTATTAACCATAGGTGTGACTTGCAACGGGCGTTTGTAGAACTGTGCGCGAGTTTCATGAAGAATAGTCACGCTTTTGCAGAATAGTTAGCAAGCCGCGTTCGCGTTACTATTATATCAGTTGAAAAGCAATCAAGAGCCCTTCTTTGCCATTCAACAGCGGCGTCATCAGTCCACTTCACTAGAGCACATTCGTAGGCCAATTGAAATCAACCGCAATCGAAATCCAGTCAAACTAAATGGGCTCACGGCCAATAAGTGATTGAACGAGACAGCACTCCAAAACTTGAAAATGGCAGGTCGATTGGGCAGTGACTAGTTTTAGTTCGTTTCGCTTAGTTTCGACTAGTTCTCTCGTTCGTTCACATTTCTGCCGAAAAGTGTACCTTTATTCATGACGTTTTGTCAGTAATGAAGGTATTTTTTCGCCGCCCCCCAGGGCGGCGAGTATATATACGGACGCTAATGTCTGTTCGTGTGTGTGTGTGTGTGTGTGTGTGTGTGTGTGTGTGTGTGTGTGTGTGTGTGTGTGTGTGTGTGTGTGTGTGTGTGTGTGTGTGTGTGTGTGTGTGTGTGTGTGTGTGTGTGTGTGTGTGTGTGTGTGTGTGTGTGTGTGTGTGTGTGTGTGTGTGTGTGTGTGTGTGTGTGTGTGTGTGTGTGTGTGTGTGTGTGTGTGTGTGTGTGTGTGTGTGTGTGTGTGTGTGTGTGTGTGTGTGTGTGTGTGTGGGTTTCTTGGGCTTTCTAGTGGGTTCTTTAAACTGGTTTCTTGGGTTTTCTTCTTGGTTTCTTTGCTGGTTTCTTGGTCTTTCTCCTTGGCTTCTTCACAGGTTTCTTGGATTTTCTGGTTGGTTTCTTCACCTGTTTCTGGGATTTTCTCCTTGGTTTCTTCGCCGATTGTTTCTTTACTGGTTTCTCGTTCTTTCCGCTTTGTCTCTTCGCTTGTATCTTGGTCTTTCTGCTTGCAAGTTTCTCTGACTTTTCTGAGCTTTGCACCTGGACACATTGCAGACATCGCACGTTCTACATACATATGTACCTGCAACTGCTCTAGCAGTGAACAAGCAACAAACCTCGATATTTTTCTCCATCCTCTCCTTTGGTGCTTTAAGGCGTGCAACTGCTTCTTCAGGCCTCGTTTCAATTCCTTCATAATTCTTGACAACCATGGCACGCGGCGCAGTTGCTGTGTCATTCTTCCCTTCATACTCGACAATGTCTGTTGAGATTGTCTTGTTCTCGAATGAGGGATCCGACGGCCCAGAGGCGTGACTGAGGGTAGCAATAGCCACCCAAACTATGACTTGCAAGCGCCTGTAATGGGTACATTTCGTACCTAGTCAGCGAAAGGTAATTATCGGCTGGCGAAGAAAGAATGGTTCTAAAAAGTTGCCTAATTAGATGAAAAATATATTATCTAGAAAAGAACTAGTAGGTGGATTATCTTACATTATAGAACAGGCTTCTTGACGATGGTTGCCAGAGCACGGAAAACCAATTGTATCCTACAGATCAGAGTTCCTGCCAATTTATAGGCGTATTGAGCCTATAGGATCATATTATTTCTGCTGTGTACATATTTCAGGGACGTTTCCACAATTCTTCATTGATGGCACACGATGCCATGTATTTCTCTGGCTGAGAGGTCAGCTGGCTGTCTGCACGCACGTAGTGTAGCAGAGAAATTCCACCCCAGGCAATGGATGAATGGCATTGATATTTGGTTCACGTATAGGTTGCGCGCTATACAGGTCCGCTATTGCTATACGGTTACAGTTGCGTGCTATAGGCTACTCATTGCTGGCTATTGGTTCACGCATTGGTTGACGTAGGCTACAAACTGCTTCAACAAAACCTTTAACTTCAGCACTTCTTCCATGAGATAAGGCAGCTATTGCGTTCCTCTAAAAGTGTATCTTTCCAAAGTTGAAACTGTTGTTCTTTAGTGGTCAAGCGGACCTCCACGTTTCCCAACTCATTCAAAACATGTGTGCGATGGCACGTTCAGAGCAAAAGGTTATGCCCGCGACGCTGGAATGCCCAATCAATTGGCTAGCATGTTTGTCTACAGCGTAAATTTCGACGTTAGATGCATGTGGAGCCCAATGTGGCCTCGAAAATTCCACCCTCCCCTCCTTCTCAAAATTACGTCACCGGACACTGGCGCCACGCAAAAAAATCCTCAGCAAAGAATTCGTCCAATTTCACCGCAATCTTCGGGAGGAAATGAAGTAAATCACTTTAGCTTACAGTAGCTTAGAAACGACGTTGAGATTGTTAGGCAGCTCACCCCACCATCTTTAACGAGAGCCCTAAGCCGAAGCAGCCCCAATAACAAGCTTTGTCTAAAAACTGTGGCACCACGTTGGCATCAGTGTAAACTTGAGAGCGTGTGCGCGATAATGTGCACTGGATAGTGAAGTGCCGCTAGACATGTAGTCGACAATTTGGTGGGGTTTCGCCGCAGATGGTCTTGGATTTGTTCGTGGTACCTGATCCACATATGGATCAGAAGATTCGCCGCAGGCACACTTTGCGCTTATAATTGTGGTGTGGTGACTGATCCATAAATGGATCAGAGAAATTCGCCGCAGACACACAGTGCACTAAAAGCGTCTAAATGAGACGACGCCCTATTGAAAAGGGTATAAATGGG
>JASAMZ010004403.1:0-2500 GCA_030248115.1 Linhomoeus sp. GSCO2_2 | reverse complement strand
GAGTCCTCCCGAACTGGTTTTACGACGTTTGGGAATTCGAATGTAACATGGACTGTGGAAAACGGGCCTGTTGTGTAGGAGCTTCGATGCTTTGAATGATCCATGTAATGAGGTGATCTATTGGCCCTGACTGCCACGATAGAATAGCACGTAACACTGTGTTTGCAAGAATTTACCTGGGTAGCTTGTTGTACGCCTTCCTCAGTCTTTTTGGCATCGTCAGCAGTGTAATGGACGTCGCCTTGCAACGTCTTCTTGATTTCTTCCAGAGTCCCATCCTTGTACTCCATGAACCAAGAGTCCACCGCATTCTCAATGACAATGTCATCTGGTAAGTACCCATCTGCGACGGCCTTGGCCCCAAGATTCTCCCCCTGGTTCTTCCCGTTCAGCTCAGCTTCATCTGTAATGAATTGGTAGATTGGTTGGCGTCTCGGGTTCTTCTTCTGAATTTGAAGTTTCTTGATGCTCGACTGATGTTTTTGAGAGTTCTTCAGAACCAGATGGCTCATTCACTGGCTTCTCTGGCTCTTCTGGGGTTTTCGGTTCTTCTTGGGAACTAACAATTGGGTTCTCTTCTGATTCTGAAGGTTCCTTCACTGGTTTCTCTGGCTCTTCACTTGAAGTATTGGGCTCTTCTTCTGAGTTAACGATTGGGTCCTCTTGAGAGTTTGCTGGTTCTTTCACTGGCTTCTTGGGCTTTCTCGTTGGTTTCTTCACTGGTTTCTTTGGTTTTCTCTTTGGTTTCTTAGTGGGTTTCTTGGGCTTTCTAGTGGGTTTCTTAACTGGTTTCTTGGGTTTTCTTCTTGGTTTCTTTGCTGGTTTCTTGGTCTTTCTCCTTGGCTTCTTCACAGGTTTCTTGGATTTTCTGGTTGGTTTCTTCACCTGTTTCTGGGATTTTCTCCTTGGTTTCTTCGCCGATTGTTTCTTTACTGGTTTCTCGTTCTTTCCGCTTTGTCTCTTCGCTTGTATCTTGGTCTTTCTGCTTGCAAGTTTCTCTCACTTTTCTGAGCTTTGCACCTGGACACATTGCAGACATCGCACGTTCTACATACATATGTCCCTGCAACTGTTCTCACAGTGAACAGGCAACAAACCTCGATATTTTTCTCCATCCTCTCCTTTGGTGCTTTAAGGCGTGCAACTGCTTCTTCAGGCCTCGTTTCAATTCCTTCATCATTCTTGACAACCTTGGCCCGCGGCGCAGTTGCTGTGTCATTCTTCCCTTCATACTCGACGATGTCTGTTGAGTTTGTCTTGTTCTCGTAGGAGGGTTCGGACGGCCCAGTGGCGTGTCTGAGGGTAGCGATAGCCACCCAAGCTATGACTTGCAAGCGCCTGTAATGGGTACATTTCGTACCTAGTCAGCGAAAGGTAATTATCGGCTGGCGAAGAAACAATGGTTCTAAAAAGTTGCATAATTAGATGAAAAATATATTCTCTAGAAAAGAACTACTAGGTGGATTATCTTACATTATAGAACAGGCTTCTTGACGATGGTTGCCAGAGCAAGGAAAACCAATTGTATCCTACAGATCTAGAGCTCCTGCCAATTTATAGGCGTATTGAGCCTATAGGATCATATTATTTCTGCTGTGTACATATTTCAGGGACGTTTCCACAATTCTCATTGATGGCACACTGATGCCATGTATTTCTCTGGCTGAGAGGTCAGCTGGCTGTCTGCACGCACGTAGTGTAGCAGAGAAATTCCACCCCAGGCAATGGATGAATGGCATTGATATTTGGTTCACGTATAGGTTGCGCGCTATACAGGTCCGCTATGTTTTAATACGGTTACAGTTGCGTGCTATGCTGTCTGACTTGCTGGCTATTGGTTCACGCATTGGTTGACGTAGGCTACAAACTGCTTCAACAAAACCTTTAACTTCAGCACTTCTTCATGAGATAAGGCAGCTGCTTTGCGTTCCTCTAAAAGTGTATCTTTCCAAAGTTGAAACTGTTGTTCTTTAGTGGTCAAGCGGACCTCCACGTTTCCCAACTCATTCAAAACATGTGTGCGATGGCACGTTCAGAGCAAAAGGTTATGCCCGCGACGCTGGAATGCCCAATCAATTGGCTAGCATGTTTGTCTACAGCGTAAATTTCGACGTTAGATGCATGTGGAGCCCAATGTGGCCTCGAAAATTCCACCCTCCCCTCCTTCTCAAAATTACGTCACCGGACACTGGCGCCACGCAAAAAAATCCTCAGCAAAGAATTCGTCCAATTTCACCGCAATCTTCGGGAGGAAATGAAGTAAATCACTTTAGCTTACAGTAGCTTAGAAACGACGTTGAGATTGTTAGGCAGCTCACCCCACCATCTTTAACGAGAGCCCTAAGCCGAAGCAGCCCCAATAACAAGCTTTGTCTAAAAACTGTGGCACCACGTTGGCATCAGTGTAAACTTGAGAGCGTGTGCGCGATAATGTGCACTGGATAGTGAAGTGCCGCTAGACATGTAGTCGACAATTTGGTGGGGTTTCGCCGCAGATGGT
>JASAMZ010004402.1:0-15027 GCA_030248115.1 Linhomoeus sp. GSCO2_2 | reverse complement strand
GCTGAGGCCAACATCCAGAAGTACTGCAAGCAGCGCGGCGTCGACCAGTCGCGAGTGGTGCGTGGATTCCGGCTGCCTATTTCTAGATTACACTTTGCGTCGTTGACATTGTGTGGTGGTTGCGTTTGCAGGTGTTCAGTCACGTGGCGGCCAAGGAGGAGCACGTGAGAAGGGGCCAGCTGGCGGACGTCTGCCTCGACACCCCACTCTGCAATGGGCACACAACTGGGATGGACGTCCTCTGGACGGGCACTCCCATGGTCACCCTGCCGTGTGAGTGATGATTCCTTTGGTTCTACAGTTGCGCTCACGTGCGCACATGCGCTGGCGCCAGTCCTAAAAGCGCTGAGAAATTGGCTCGCGTCCTCTTGCGCCAAATTGGCGATCCAGGTAGCGAATGCCATTTGCAGTGGAGACGCTGGCGTCTCGGGTGGCGGCCAGTCAACTGATGGCCATCGGCTGTCCAGAGCTGGTGGCCAAATCGCGTGAAGACTACGTCGACATCGCCTCCCGCCTGGGCAACGACATCGACCAGTGAGCCTGCAGAGCGTTGCTGCCTGTAGATGTGGCACTGTTTCTCGTTCGCGTAACTGCCGTTATTTTCGCAGTCTGACGTCGGTTCGAGCGAAGGTGTGGAAGGCGCGCACCACCTCGACACTTTTCGACGTCCGCCAGTACTGCAGCGACATGGAGGTGGTTCTGCACAAGATGTGGCGCCGTTACGCCCTCTCACTCCCCCCCGACCACCTGCCCTGGACGGACAATAACGGCGGCGCCCCTCCTGCTTCTTCTGCTTCCGAGTGAGGGCGCGCGGCCGCGTCACTGCCACCCTCTGTATTCTATTCGTGGCTGAGGTATCGTATTTTTCGTAGCAATGTTTTGCGTAACGTAGCGTATCATGTCGCGCCCCGTCGTCTCCGATCTTCTTGGAACTCGGTTGTCGTTTGCTTTTGCACTCGCGTAAGTATCGCACGAGCAATACGTAACTGAACCAGGAAGACGACAGAATAGGTGTGTCTAAATCAATAGCTCCACCGCAATCACAGAGACCCACCATTACCCGCTCGCACGTACACTAATGACGTCTTCTTGGATTGAAGCCTTCACCTCAAGATGGCAGTCTCCTTTCTCAGCTCAGGCTGTCAGCGGCTCGTTCGCTCGACACGACGTCTACCAGTTTGAGAGCCACCTTCTGGTGCTTCCACCTTCCTGTGTAGACTTTGCCAAAGCCACCGGAGCCGATCAGTTTCGAGCGGACGATCGTATCGCAGTCGCCCGCGCAGAGGTCGCCAGGGGCCGAAGTCACCTTTTGCGAGGCCATTCTCACCTCTGGTTACACTGTATCTTTACCACCGTCTTTGTCTTGGCTAATAACGATTAACGCACGCCACCAGTGAGTTATCGATTTAGTGGCGCGTAGCTACTAGCTAGAACGGCAGAGATGTAGAAAGCACCGTGTGCGTCGCTCCCCTAGCAAGGGACGACACGCCGGCCTGTCACCATGTCGCCATAGCACACGTGAATAGCTGGTTCGCAATCCGTCGCCGTATGTAGTACCTAGAGTCCATTTCAAAAGTATGCGGATTGGAGGTTTTTCGCGATTATCTTGTTAATCCTGTGGAAAATGTAACCAAGTGGGACCATTTGATAACAATTTAAAGTGTTAGGCCGACATAGGAAAAAAAAAAGTTTTCATGGCGCACTGAAAAATCGTCGTATAGTAAAATTTCGATTTTTTTCCACCTGAAACGATTCTATTCGTTCCCATTGCATTCGATAGAGAGACATTTCCTTATGACAACCTGCAAGTATGGCGACTCATAATCAAGCCGTTCAGAAGTTATATGTAACAATTCTCCCAACTCACTGATTTTGGATTTCTTAAGGTTTTTGAAAAATTGCCGAAAAAAATGTGCAAGAACGGCATAGTTCGGGAACGCCTGAACCGATCTAAACCAAATTTTAGTATGTTGTACAACTATAAGTTGTCTACAAAGAGCAATGGCACAGCTTGCTGTGTCGTCAGAACGACGAGATACAGGCTGCAACGTACACACGTGCCTTCAGCGCCAGGTTCGCGTCTCTAATTGAGGCTACATGCAAGGTAGGCTGCTCAAATTTTATGCGACTAAGGTCGAAGTCTTGCCCATCAATAAGTCAAGTTTCAGCAACACAGGCTTTTTGACAGGCGAAAACTGAGGTTTCATTACTTTTCAATCCCGTGCCAGTGTGTGTCAAATTTAAGTCGATTCGGTTGCGTAGTTCGCGAGTTAGTGTAATGCTCATTTTACTGAATTGGGGCCGCTCCATCTCTAGCTGAAAATTTGCATGCCAGTAATTCGCGAACTACGCAACCGAATCGACTTAAATTAGGCACACACAAACTGACCAGTATACTGCATTAGTTTTCCAAATATCCCCAAAATCGGATCTTGTGGACGAAAATTACAGGCGTTCAAACTTTTCCACATTTCTTCACCTCTGTAGGCTAGCACTGGGCTGAAAAGTAATAAAACCTCAATTTTCGCCCGTCAAAACGCCTGTGTTGCTGAAACTTGACTTAGTGATGGGCAAGACCTTCGACCTTAGTTGCATAAAATTTGAGCAGCCTACCTTGCATGTAGCCTCAATTAGAGACGCGAACCTATCACTGAAGGTGTGCCATTGCTCTATTGTAGACAACTTATAGTTGTACAACATACTAAAATTTGGTTCAGATCGGTTCAGGCATTCGCGAGCTAGACCGTTCTTGCACATTTTCTTCGGCGATTTTTCTAAACCCTTAAGAAATCGAAAATCAGTGGGTTGGGAGAATTGTTATAACTCCTGAACGGCTTGATTATGAGTCGCCATACTTGCAGGTTGTCATAAGGACATGTCTCTCTATCGAATGCAATGGGAACGAATAAAATCGCTCCAGGTGGAAAAAAAGTCGAAATTTTACTATGCGACGATTTTTCAGTGCGTCATGAAAACATTTCTTTTCATATGTCGGCCCCTGAGCCACTCGCAGAGTGTTATCGAATGGTGCCACACTTGGTTACATTTGCCGCAGGATTAACAAGATAATCGCGAAAAACCTCCAATCCGCATACTTTTGAAATGGGCTTTAGTAGTCCGTCCTGCCGCTGCCACTCGCTTTTGAACGCACCGTAGCCAAAATTCCATCTTTATTGAGCAACCACCGCACACCAAAACCGGATCAAACCTTTGTACAGGCAAATCAGCACAGGGTATATGTACGTAGAGGGTCACCAAAAGAGTCACCGATATAATCTGACAGTCATACCGAATTGGGAAAACCGGGTAGACACCAAGAAGATAGAACAACGGCACGGCAAACGACAAAACTTCATAGAATTTTGTTTACCAACATCATTTGTCTACAGGCACACGCAGACAGAAACACGCGCAACTTTCTTACCTTACATGACCTGTTGAGGGAATGGATATGTCAGCTGTACGCAAGCGGGGGTAGCAAAGCGTTTAGTTTGGACTACCACCACAATCACTGACTCTGTTACATAGCTCTCATCTGACACACGCTTTGCTTCCCAAAATTGGCTTCGTCATAGGATCATTTCTTATCGATAGACACAGAACCAACTGTGGAGTGAACGCGAACAAACCTCTGGAAAATCTCCAACACAAAATGCAACTGTCAATCTGGGCACTTCGGTTAGGCAGGGGAGGGATACACAATCGTGTACGACTGTCATGACAGAGCTCGCCGATAACCGAAGTCCAATAAAGAGCAAAATGCGGCGCAAAATCGTATTCGCAAAATCGCAATTCGCGCCACCGACCGGCATGCATTCCGATTACACACTTGGCGAACTGTACACACGGATGGAAAGAGGGGCAGCCGCACGCGCGCCTATCCTTAAGCTGGAAGCACGACCTCGCGATAAGCTTGACAACATCATAGCGCGCTACTGGTTCGAAAGCGCCGATTCGCCTTCAAGATTCAAACCGACTCTCCACCGTACTTTCGCAATTTCAAATGGGTCAATCAGCGCTCTCTTCCCAGTTCGAAATTCAAACCGACTCTCCCCACCGTACTTTCGAAATTTTAATTGGTTCAATCAGCGATATCTTCCCATTTCTAAATTAAAACCGACTCTCCACCGTAGTTCCACAATTTCAAATCGGCCAATCAGCGCTCTCTTCTCAGTTCGACATTCAAACCGACTCTCCACCGTACTTTCGCAATTTCAAATGGGGCAATCAGCTCTCTCTTCCCAGTTCGAAATTCAAACCGACTCTCCACCGTAGTTCCAAAATTTAAAATCGGCCAATCAGCGCTCTCTTCCCTGTTCGAAATTCAAACCGACTCTCCACCGTAGTTCCACAATTTCAAATCGTCCAATCAGCGCTCTCTTCCCAGTTCGACATTCAAAACGACTCTCCAACGTAGTTAAACAATTTCAAATCGGCCAATAGGCGCTCTCTTAACAGTTTGAAATTAAAAATCATGTATGACTATACACATAGTTGTCCCCCGTGGGGGTGGCCCCAGGCGTGACGGCTTCGACGGATTCGCCCGTCCCAACCGAGGACATTTCGGAGCCGAAGCGCAGGAAACTCCTGCCGGCCCCCAGCATTCCTTCCGTGGAGATGGTGGCGCCCAGACGCTTGGCCGCCTGCAAAGTTTGAATTTGAATATGACGTATTGTTGGGAATGGAGGATACTGTAGAGCACTGTAGTCGTGGAGTTTGAATTTGAGATTGAATTGCTTCAGAACCGAGAAAGTCAGCAAATGGATTGTTATTGGAGGTAAGTAGGCGCGCATTTGAATTCACAATTTGATGAAGTAATGCGAAACAGGCTTCTGCGGGTGTACTGCGGTTACCATAGGCTTCGTTTCACTCTCTCTTACTTGAACAAAATGCCTTGGATTTCGCCAGATTTGACACAAATAAAGTCTCACAAAAGTGCAATCCTGCTATCAACAATACCTGTTGCTCGGGGTCGGGCTCGAAGCGCATGATCTTGAACTTGCGCACGAACCAGACGAAAGGCACGGGCACCATGGCGCTGATGACCAAGACGCCGGCGACGAACATCGCCCAAGTGGGGGTAGGAGAGCTTGTGCGTCTTGGCCTGAGAATGTTGGTGGAAACTGGAACTGGAAACCAGACACGGACCTGGGACAGGCCTACAAATTGCAATATTTTCGCCTGCGGCGCTTACCCTACCAATGTCAAAAATTTGTGCCTGCGGTATTTAGAAGCGGCAAAATTTGTGCTTACGGGACTTAGAAATGGCCGCATTTTAGCCGGCGGCGCTTTAGAATGGGCAACTTTGCATTTGTGAGAGGAGAGGTACAATTTTCCACTGTTAACTTAGAATCGGCAAAGAATTGCCTGCGGCGCTAATTGACGAAATTCTCAACTATACATATCTGCCCCCCCCCCCACCCCCGCCCGTGCGGATTATTCCTAGATCCGTGTCAGAGGTCCGGGGGCGCAGTCTACTCCACTCGATTCACTCGGATGAAATGGGTAATTCGACGTTACTGTAACCGGTTGCATACACACCATTCCACCCCCAACTCATCCAGCATGCAATCAAACTCTACGGTACAGTGCGTCCACCCACAGTGTCCATTTCGTAGCCATCATATTTGGGGAATCTTGAGGAAACTCCTGACTACGCTGGACGCGAAGAGGCCGAACATGATGGTTGGGGCGACGAAGCGCCAGGTGATGCGCCAGTACTGGTTGGGATACTCGCCCGTCATGTAGCGGATGTCCTCGCAGAAACTGGACCCGAGTTAATTTGTTAATCAAAAACTAGTTTTTTAACTGAGCAGTTAAAAATTAGTTTTTGAACTGCAGTGCTTCAGTAACAAAGTCCGCAAGTTGAGTCTTGTCATTCCTGAAAAACCATTTACGTGGGCGATTTTGCCTATGTCGGAGGTGGCTTGGTGATAGTGAGACAAGTTTCAGACAAATTTTGGAGAATTACTGACAGTTCTGATGGTCATAATCAGTCAAAAGCACTTTTCTAGTGCGATGTAATTAAAAAACTGTTAAAAAACTGGCTGGCTCTAGTTACTTTTTTTAACTGCAGTTAAAAAACTAACCCAAAATTAGTTAATTTTTGTGAGTTTTTTAACAGATAGTTGGTAAAAAACTCCAAAATTAGTTTAGTTTAGTTTTTAGTTTCGTAACTCGGAGTTTTTATATGCATCGCTAGTTGTAGGGTGGCATGGAAGGGCACAATCACAGTACACTCGATGTTCAGCACTGCCCCATGGAGGCGACAGGCCCCAACAGGACGCTAGTCCCAGTGGAGGAGTGCGATAAGAGCTCAGAGACTGCCTACTTCTGGTACAGGACGGCAGTGGATACGACTGATTCCATAGAACACTTGGGAGGCATCAACTGGCGCATGGCCGTCTGCCTGGTGGCGGCATGGACTATTGTATGGGCCTGCGTCATGAAGGGCATCAAGACTTCTGGCAAGGTGGGTGAAGACAACAGAAAACATCTGATTCGAATGGCATCACAACTAACAGCCAGTGTTCAGGTGATGTACGTCACGGCCACCTTTCCCTACATTGTCACGACCATCTTCCTGGTGCGCGCCATCACTCTGCCTGGGGCCTTGGAGGGGATCAAGTACATGTTCACGCCAGACGTGAGTTGGGTTAATGAGCATGGCTGTACATTACTTGTTCAACACTATTGACGACTCCGTTGTTCAGATGGCGAAACTGATAGAGCCTGAAGTGTGGCTGGAGGCGGCCTCCCAGATCTTCTATTCCATGGGCCTGGCCTTTGGCGGTACGTTTGTTTGTGAAGCACGACTGTATGGATTCGACTGAAGGTCCACAAGGTGTTACTTTTAGGCCTGATCGCCTTCGCCTCCTACAACCCCATCAAGAACAACGTCAAGAGGGACGTCGTGCTCTTGTCGGGGGCCAATCTCTTCACTTCGCTCTACACGGCCTTTGTCATCTTCTCCATCCTGGGCTTCAAGGGCGTCTCCAACCAGGACAAATGCTTCGAGAGGTGATTCAGAGTATGCAAGGATTGGATGGCACCGCATAGTGCTGCTGTGACGGGCAGGAAGTCACTTCAGGAACATCCACGAGATGAAGATGCAGTTCCCCCACTCGGACCGCGTGGACGTGTCCCAGTACCGCGACTACCTCAGCCACAACTTCAGCAACACCATCTTCGCTGGCTTCAGGCCCAACTACACCTGCGACCTGAACACCATCATTCGAGAGGTCGGGTTGTCAGGACAGATATTTCATCGGCAAGATTGGGATCGCCGCCCCGGGATATAAATCTCTTTTCAGGCGGCCCAGGGTACCGGCCTGGCCTTCATCGTCTTCACGCAAGCCATGGTGGAGTTCCCGGTGGCCCCCTTCTGGGCCATCATGTTCTTCCTCATGCTGCTCATGTTGGGGTTGGGCTCCATGTTCGGCGTGCTGGAGGGCGTCATCACTTCCATCCACGACTTGCGCCTCTTCCCCTGGCTCAAGAAACCACTGCTGACCGGTAAGCGACACTACAGCGTTTCGCGACGTGGAGTAGTCGGAGTGGCACTACAATAATTGCGATTGCACAGCCAGAATGGTGCTGCGTGGCCAGCAAAGCTAGCCTTAATCAACGCACAATCATCAGCTTTCCAAGGTCCAAAACTTATTCACTCCCAAACTGCAGCCATTCTCTGCGGCTTCTCCTGCACCGTGGGCGTGATTTTCGTCACCAGGGCCGGGGAGTACTACGTCAAGCTGTTCGACTCCTACGCGGGCAGCTACGGACTGATGGCCGTCGCCTTCTTCGAGGTCGTGGGCGTCGTCTACGTCTACGGATGGAGACGGTGGGGCTTGCGTCGTTTGTGTAACAGGGTGGTTTTCGAGTTGGTGTCTTTTCGAATTGGTTTAGTCTTTGTTGTTTGACTGACTGATCCACCTGAAAGCCTGAAGCAGTGGAGGTGCTCAAATGGCCTTCCAACCTCAAACGTCTCTCACAATCGCTAGAGTAATGGACACTGCTGTCGGTTCCAGTTTCTGCGAGGACATCCGCTACATGACGGGCGAGTATCCCAACCAGTACTGGCGCATCACCTGGCGCTTCGTCGCCCCAACCATCATGTTCGGCCTCTTCGCGTCCAGCGTAGTCAGGAGTTTCCTCAAGTCTCCCAAATATGATGGCTACGAAATGGACACTGTGGGTGGACGCACTGTACCGTAGATTGATTGCATGCTGGATGAGTTTGGGGGTGGAATGGTGTGTATGCAACCGGTTACAATAACGTCGAATTACCCATTTCATCCGAGTGAATCGAGTGGAGTAGACTGCGCCCCCGGACCTCAGACACGGATCTAGGAATTATCCGCACGGGCGAGGGTGGGGGGGGGGGGCAGATATGTATATTTGAGAATTTCGTCAATTAGCGCCGCAGGCAATTCTTTGCCGATTCTAAGTTAACAGTGGAAAATTGTACCTCTCCTCTCACAAATGCAAAGTTGCCCATTCTAAAGCGCCGCCGGCTAAAATGCGGCCATTTCTAAGTCCCGTAAGCACAAATTTTGCCGCTTCTAAATACCGCAGGCACAAATTTTTGACATTGGTAGGGTAAGCGCCGCAGGCGAAAATATTGCAATTTGTGGGCCTGTCCCAGGTCCGTGTCTGGTTTCCAGTTCCAGTTTCCACCAACATTCTCAGGCCAAGACGCACAAGCTCTCCTACCCCACTTGGGCGATGTTCGTCGCCGGCGTCTTGGTCATCAGCGCCATGGTGCCCGTGCCTTTCGTCTGGTTCGTGCGCAAGTTCAAGATCATGCGCTTCGAGCCCGACCCCGAGCAACAGGTATTGTTGATAGCAGGATTGCACTTTTGTGAGACTTTATTTGTGTCAAATCTGGCGAAATCCAAGGCATTTTGCTCAAGTAAGAGAGAGTGAAACGAAGCCTATGGTAACCGCAGTACACCCGCAGAAGCCTGTTTCGCATTACTTCATCAAATTGTGAATTCAAATGCGCGCCTACTTACCTCCAATAACAATCCATTTGCTGACTTTCTCGGTTCTGAAGCAATTCAATCTCAAATTCAAACTCCACGACTACAGTGCTCTACAGTATCCTCCATTCCCAACAATACGTCATATTCAAATTCAAACTTTGCAGGCGGCCAAGCGTCTGGGCGCCACCATCTCCACGGAAGGAATGCTGGGGGCCGGCAGGAGTTTCCTGCGCTTCGGCTCCGAAATGTCCTCGGTTGGGACGGGCGAATCCGTCGAAGCCGTCACGCCTGGGGCCACCCCCACCGGGGACAACGATGTGTCTAGTCCGACATGAGTTTGAATTTCAAACTGGTAAGAGAGCGCTGATTGGCCGATTTGAAATTGTGGAACTACGGTGGAGAGTCGGTTTGAATTTCGAACTGGGAAGAGAGCGCTGATGGGCCCATTTGAAATTGTGGAACTACAGTGGAGAGTCGGTTTGAATTTCGAAGTGGGAGGAGAGCGCTGATTGGCCGATTTGAAATTGCGAAAGTACGGTGGGAGAGTCGGTTTGAATTTCGAACTGGGAGGAGAGTGCTGATTGGTCCATTTGAAATTGCGAAACTACGGTGGAGAGTCGGTTTGAGTCTTGAAGGCGAATCGGCGCTTTCGAACCAGTAGCGCGCTATGATGTTGTCAAGCTTATCGCGAGGTCGTGCTTCCAGCTTAAGGATAGGCGCGCGTGCGGCTGCCCCTCTTTCCATCCATGTGTCCAGTTCGCCAAGTGTGTAATCGGAATGCATGCCGGTCGGTCGCGCGAATTGCACGGATTTTACGATTTTGTGCCGCATTTTGCTCTTTGTTGGACTTCGGTTATCGGCGAGCTCTGTCATGACAGTCGTACACGATTGTGTATCCCTACCAATGCCTAACCGAAGTGCCCAGATTGACAGTTGCATTTTGTGTTGGAGATTTTCCAGAGGTTTGTTCGCGTTCACTCCACAGTTGGTTCTGTGTCTATCGATAAGAAATGATCCTATGACGAAGCCAATTTTGGGAAGCAAAGCGTGTGTCAGATGAGAGCTATGTAACAGAGTCAATGATTGTGGTGGTAGTCCAAACTAAACGCTTTGCTACCCCCGCTTGCGTACAGCTGACATATCCATTCCCACAACAGGTCATGTAAGGTAAGAAAGTTGCGCGTGTTTCTGTCTGCGTGTGCCTGTAGACAAATGCTGTTGGTAAACTAAATTCTATGAAGTTTTGTCGTTTGCCGTGCCGTTGTTCTATCTTCTTGGTGTCTACCCGGTTTTCCCAATTCGGTATGACTGTCAGATTATATCGGTGACTCTTTTGGTGACCCTCTACGTATACCCTGTGCTGATTTGCCTGTACAAAGGTTTGATCCGGTTTTGGTGTGCGGTGGTTGCTCAATAAAGATGGAATTTTGGCTACGGTGCGTTCAAAAGCGAGTGGCAGCGGCAGGACGGACTACTAAAGTCCATTTCAAAAGTATGCGGATTAGAGGTTTTTTCGCTCGGCCTCAGCCGAGCGAACCCTATCAAGAGCTCGGCGTGCGTACGTGCGTACGTACGTGCGTGCGTGCGTATGTCACGCTCGCTTCGGGCTTAATAACTCGCTCGTCTGACGTCGTAGGACGGAGTTTGAGACATGGTCGGGTAGCCCGCGGACTCCTCTCGCCATCTGAATGTTCAAAGCTGAAATAAGTTTTCAAAATCGCGCGCTACAGTATCCCAAAGTGGGGTCCATTTTAAGACAAAAGTTGACTGAACCTAGTCAAATCGCACATCAAAATGAAGCGCTCGAGCTCCTGAGCACGAATCCAACAACAAAAAGTTTCAAAAGTTTAAATAGAGCGCTACAGTAACCAAAACGCGTCGAAAACTGGAAACGACACGCTTGCTTCGGGCTTAATAGCTCGCTTGTCTGACGTCGCTGAGTTGAGTTTGACACATCGACGGGTAGCCCTCGGACTCCTCTTGCGAACTGTGAGGTCGAAATAATAACAAGCTTTGAAAATTGCGCGCTACAGTATCCCAAAGTTGGGTCCGCGAAAAGTCAAAACTTCATCAAACGTAGTCGAATCGCATATCAAAATGAAGCGCTCGACCTCCTGAGCACGACTCCGACAACAAAAAGTTTCAAAAGTTTAATCAGAGGGCTACAGTAACCAAAACGCGTCAGAAGCTGCATATTTTCGTTTGTTATATCTTGGCACTCGTGCGTTGCAGAGCGGCGGTCTTGACATCTTTGGAGAGCTCACTGCAAGCCAACATCAAATCAAGCTCACAATTAACCTTAGTTTTGCGTTAGATTCTAGTGTCTTTTTTTAAATTCAGTTTGAAAAGATGATTTTCTTAGTGTAAAGAATTAAACTCGAACGACACCAATGTTGCGTAGCAAGACCACTCCAAAAAGTGTAGTCGCGAGGAGAGTCAAGACGTTATGCGAAACAGGACAGGGCCTTACTATAATCTCAGCAAAAATTCAAAGCTCAAAGCCAATCCCACTTTTTTCGCCCGGCCTCAGCCGGGCGAACCCTATCAAGAGCTCTGCGTGCGTACGTGGGTCACGCTCGCTTCGGGCTTTATAACTCGCTCGTCTGACGTCGTAGGGTGGAGTTTGAGACATCGTCGAGTAGCCTGCGGACTCCTCTAGCCATCTGAGTAGTCGAAACCAAAATAAGTTTTCAAAATCGCGCGCTACAGTATCTCAAAGTGGGGTCCATTTTGAGACAAAACTTGTCCGAACCTAGTCAAATCGCACATGAAAATGAAGCGCTCGAGCTCCTGAGCACGAATTCGACAACTAAAAGTTTCAAAAGTTTAAGCAGAGCGCTACAGTAACCAAAACGCGTCAGAAAGTGGTAATTTTGGCATAGTCGCAGGCACTATAACTCGCTCGCCTGACGTCGAAGGAAGGAGTTTGAGACATCGTCGAGTAGCCCGCGGACTCCTCTAGCTTCTGTGTAGTCGAAACTAAAACAAGTTTTCAAATTCGAGCGCTACAGTATCCCAAAGTGGGGTCCATTTTAAGACAAAAGTTGAACGAATTTGGTCAAATCGCATATCAAAATGAAGCGCTCGAGCTTCTGAGCACGAATCTAACAACAAAAAGATTCAAAAGTTTAAACATAGCGCTACAGTAGCCAAAACGCGTCCAAAACTAAAGCTCCTGACGTGGCTTTTTTAAATTGTAGTTTTTAAAACACATTTTCTTGCTGTAAAGAATTAAACCCGGCGACCCCAATGTTGCGTAGCAAGACCACTCCAATAAGAGAGGTCGTGAGAAGACTCAAGAGGTTACACGAACACGGAAAGGGCCTCGCTACAAGCTCAGTACAAGTACAAAGCTCAAACCCGCTCCGCTTTTTAAAAGAGACTTGTTTCGCTCGGCCTCAGCCGAGCCCGAGCGAACCATATCAAGAGCTCGGCGTGCGTGCGTACGTACGTACGTAGGTACGTACGTGCGTATGTTCGTGGGTCACGCTCGCTTCGGGCTTAATAACTCGCTCGTCCGACGTCGTAGGAAGGAGTTTGAGACATGGTCGGGTAGCCCGCGGACTCCTCTAGCCACCTGAGTAGTCAAACCAAAAATAAGTTTTCAAACTCGCGCGCTACAGTATCCCAAAGTGGGGTCCATTTTAAGACAAAAGTTGACCGAAGCTAGTCAAATCGCATATCAAAGTGAAGCGCTCGAGCTCCTGAGCACGAATCCGACAACAAAAAGTTTCAAAAATTTAAACAGAGAGCTACAGTAACCAAAACGCGTCGAAAACTGGAAACGACACGCTTGCTTCGGGCTTAATAACTCGCTCGTCTGACGTCGCTGGGTTGAGGTCGACACATCGACGGGTAGCCCTCGGACTACTCTCGCCATCTGAGTGTTCAAAACTGAAATAAGTTTTTAAAGTCGTGCGCTACAGTATCCCAAAGTGGGGTCCGTTTTAAGACAAAAGTTGACCGAAGCTAGTCAAATCGTATATCAAAGTGAAGCGCTCGAGCTCCTGAGCACGAATCCGACAACAAAAAGTCTTAAAAGTTTAAACAGAGAGCTACAGTAACCAAAACGCGTCGAAAACTGAAAACGACACGCTTGCTTCGGGCTTAATAACTCGCTTGTTTGACGTCGCTGGGTTGAGTTCGACACATCGACTGGTAGCCCTCGGACTACTCTCGCGAACTGTGACGTCGAAATAATAACAAGTTTTAAAAATTGCGCGCTACAGTAACTCTACGCTACAGACGTCGGGCTTAATAACTCGCTCGTCCGACGTCGTAGGATGGAGTTTGAGACGTCGACGGGTAGCCTGCTGACTCCTCTCGCCATCTGAGTGTTCAAAACTGAAATCAGTTTTCAAACTCGCGCGCTACAGTATCCCAAAGTGGGGTCCATTTTAAGACAAAAGTTGACCGAAGCTAGTCAAATCGCATATCAAAGTGAAGCGCTCGAGCTCCTGAGCACGAATCCGACAACAAAAAGTTTCAAAAGTTCAAACTGAGAGCTACAGTAACCAAAACGCGTCGAAAACTGGAAACGACACGCTTGCTTCGGGCTTAATAACTCGCTTGTCTGACGTCGCTGGGTTGAGTTCGACACATCGACGGGTAGCCCTCGGACTACTCTCGCCATCTGAGTGTTCAAAACTGAAATAAGTTTTCAAACTCGCGCGCTACAGTATCCCAAAGTGAGGTCCATTTGAAGACAAAAGTTGACCGAAGCTAGTCAAATCGCATATCAAAGTGAAGCGCTCGAGCTCCTGAACACGAATCCGACAACAAAAAGTTTTAAAAGTTTAAATAGAGAGCTACAGTAACCAACCCTAGTCGAATCGCATATCAAAATGAAACGCTCGACCTCCTGAGCAAGAATCCGACAATAAAAAGTTTCAAAAGGTCAATGAGAGGGCTACAGTAACCAAAACGCGATGAAAACTGCAGATTTTGGTTTGTTATATCTTGGCACTCGTGCGTTGCAGAGCGGCGGTCTTGACATCGCTGAAGAGGTCACTGCAAGCCAACATCAAATCATGCTCACAATTAACCTGTAGTTTTGCGTTAGATTCCAGTGTCTTTTTTAAAATTTAGTCTGAAAAGATGATTTTCTTGGTGTAAAGAATTAAACCCGAGCGATACCAATGTTGCGTAGCAAGACCATTCCAACTAGTTAAACGTGACACTCCGCGAGTGTCAACGTGGCACTCCGCCAATTGTCTTAAGATACCACTCACTCATTCTGAATTTCCTGTGCTGAGGTGTACACGTAGACACCTGTGCACATGTAAGTGATGTTATCACCGCGCTCTGCGGGGCACCACGCGCTCGCTCTTTCCCTCCCTCCCATAAGAGACGCTGGTGACGTCACAACACCAAGGGGACCTAAGCCTGGAATGTGGCGCATCAACTGGATTGAGCGCGCAGCAATTTCGTCTCGCCAAAATGCCAATATCACTAGCGGGCCCAGGGGCGGGGGGGGCGCCCCCCCCCGCCCCCCCCCATTGGGCCCGACCTTAGGGAAAAATTTTCCTTAGGAAAGGCGCATATATGCAAAAATTTTCGCCTGCGGCGCAATTTCAAGTACAATACTTAGCTTCAAAATTCAAATTCAAGTACAATTCTAGAAGATGGCAGATAAAGACTAAATCCGCGTTCCGCGGAGGAGTGGTGCAAGGAACAACAAGCAACTAGGCCACGCCTACTCCGACGGCCAATCAAAACGCGTCTGACCTACGCTCGCTCATTGCGTGCTACGTGGCGTATCAGCTTGAGGCACACACGCGCGGCGGTTTCATCGCGACAACGACGGCCATCTACTGGCAAATGGTCAGTCGCGCGCCCAAAGATGCATCTGTGCACCGAGCAGGAAAGAAGCGCGCTAATAGATGGCGCTTCTGAAACAGGCAAGGAGGCCGACTTCGCTAAGCACAGAACGGCGACATCACCGCGGCATTTCAAACCAACAATTATGGCGCTCGCCATCTCCAAGAACGCTCGCAAGCACACAACCGGTGTCAGAAGGCCCTAAACCTATTGGGCCGAACTT
>JASAMZ010004400.1:7500-12325 GCA_030248115.1 Linhomoeus sp. GSCO2_2 | reverse complement strand
CGTGCTCTACGTATCATGGTTGGCGCGGCAGCGCCAAACCATAATATGTTCCATCCAGGCCGCGCGCGCCTTTTCCCATCGTCACGATATTTATTTCTCGGGCTGTACTGAACGGAATCGGTTGAAATTTGGTACACTAAAGGATTTTGTCACAGATTAAATTCCGAATTTCGTGAAAATCGGTTAAGTGTAGCGAAAGTTACAGGCGCAAAAATGATCGCGGCGCGTTTCTTGTCCCACGGGCGGGGGGTGAATTCTTCTCCGTCTTCTTCTTCTTCTCCTTCTCCTCCAGATCACGCTCTAACGTCCATCAGCATCTCGTCGAGTCGCCTTCTATTGTTGTCCCCACCCACGGTTGTGCGCGTACAGTGCAGCATCTAAGCACCCCCCCCCCCCCCGTTCAGGAGCCCCTGCATACGTGCCCCAAAATTGTCCTACTCGTTTTGTGCGTGTCTTAAGGTGTTCCCCCGCTCGTTCAGGAGCCCCTGCATACATACGTCCCCCAAAATTGTCCTACTCGTTTTGTGCGAGTGTCTAATAAGCTCAAGCACAATCAATGAATCCAAGCTACCAGTGATCTGTCAGTGACATACCAGTGACCTCTAAAAGTGGCATACCAGTGACCCTTCCTCGTCTACGGACTACGATGTCGACGTGCTCGTCTACAGGCATACGCGGTAGAGATGAAACCTTTAGTTATTTAGTTAATTAGTCAGTTAAACTTTACCACTTATTCCTACCCGGTAACGTTTCGGGATCTGCAGATCCCGAAAAAGTGGCCTCCAGATCCCGATTGGCGCCTGGCGGGCCGGCCGGCTGCCATGACGAAAACAAGAAACTGTACTGTGCGATGTAAAAAGTATTGTGTGCTGACAATGCAGATTGTAGTTTGCTTTGTTTGCAAATTACGAATTACCTAGGGTAGCATTTGAAGCTTCGGAACTGAGTTTTCACGGCGTGATTTGGCTGACAAGGGAAACGTGCAGGAGGGCCTGCAGTGAAGCACTCCGACCAGAATGGGAGAAAGCAGACCGCCACTCACTTATCATGGGAAATAAGGCCGATTTCCACCCAAAGATTCCCCACAAATTCCACCGGCGCGCGAGTTTCGGAGTACGCATATTCCCTCCACTTACAAGGACCGGCCGGCGCGCAGCAGAACTCCACTGAAATCTTGTAGACCAGGCCGAATTGAGCCCAAAATGCAGCATTTCGCTTCGATTCAACCAGTAGCCGGCAGCTAAGATTCGGGGCTGCGCCAATCGCCGACTCCAACATTGATTTTGTCCTCGGGGGTGGAAATTCGAATTTTGGATGCGGCCGGGGTACGGTAGCCGAAAAAATATTTTTCAAAATCGATTCCGGATTAGTTTTCAACGGGGAATCGCGTGGTGCAGTCCATTTGGCCAAAAATCATCGCAATCGGGCGCTAAAACGGCCGGAAGCCGAAAATTGGAATTTGCGACCCCCGACGAAGACCCGTTGTGACAGCAGAACTCAAGATTTCCGCGGCGGATTTCAGAAATTTTGGTCTTAAACGAAAGAGAACATGTTAATCTTGCCGATTTGAGATACCTGGCCCGATCCAACAACTCCTTGATTTACTAGGATTTTTTAAAGGCAAATTTTTGTCAAAAAATTACTTTTGGCTACCGTAACCCGAGAACGCGTCGGCCGATTGACTCGGGGTTTTTGGCACTCCGCCGCTTGAAAAGCGAAGGAGTGCTATAGGAGCGGTAAAAGCCCACAGTTAGCATGTTCGGGGCTAGCGCTCGCTACGAAGCACCAAGGGAGCCAATTTTTTTTTAAAAGATAGCTTATGACGACGCGCAGCGTGCTCGGGGGGGGGGGGGTGAAAAAATTTCAGCCGTGGAAGAATTTTGCGAAAATTCAAAAATTCGAATTTTTGCTAAGTAAAAAAAAATATGCAGGCCATAACTGTCGCAAAAGTGGACCGAATTTGGTGATTTTTGGATATGTTGTAGCCTATTGGATGCTCTTCCGAGCAAAACCGGAACGGGCTCCCTAGGTGGTCCGACGCGGGAGTACGGTAGAAATTTCAAAATTTTAAATTTTTTCCGACCTTTAAAAAATCGTAACTCGAGTTTGCGACGATGGATCCTCGCCAATTTAATTTCTGACCTGGACACTTCTATTACCTGTCATTCGACACCAAAGCCGCCGAGATCGGTCTTTTCGTTCGGGAGATCCGCGGTGCCAAAAGTCCCGGGTCCCGAGCGGAAAATTGGGATTTTCGACTTTGAATGGATTTTTGGGCCGGAAAGCGTGCCTTTAGCGGCAAATTGGCCGTTGCAACGTGTTCAGCGTCAAAAGTTGGTCTAGACGAAGTGTCTTGATCATTTTGAGGTACCGCACCCCGGCCGCGCCGAATTTGTGAATCCCGGGGTCAAATTTTCGAAATTGAGTTTTCACTTGTTTCGGGGGTTTTCGACGACGCTGAACACTCCGGTGTTTGTTTTGCGATTTTGGACGCCTTTACCCTGCTTTCGGCACTCGGCCGGCCAAAAATTGGGTCCAGGGGTCGAATTTTCAAAATTGCGTTGACAGTTGTGTCTGGGCTTTCTGACGCCGCAGAACGCGAATCCATCGTTTGTTTGGCGATTCGCGGTGTATTTAGCCTAATTTTGGCCAAATGCTCACGCTCTGTAAATTTCGCGAGATTCCGAAAATACCATCCGCCATCGATTTTGCTGCGCCTACAGTACGCCGTCCATATAAGACCCGCTGAGAAAGGCGTCTACGCACGCGCAATCGAACCGAGTTATATGTAGGAGCGTCGTACTGTAGCACTAGGGCCACCGACGCCGTCCACCCCAGCGGGGGAGCCCTGTTGTGTAGCGTAGATATGGCGCGCCTGTAAAATTGGGCGCCGCTGGCATTCTACATTGTGAGTGGCTATAGACAGCGGTCAGTACAGCCTGCTCCAACGCGTCACTTGCGCCACATCGACCTCTAAGTGTATGGCATCTGCTTAGGCCCACCCCGGGCTATAGACCCTAGTTCTACGCTGAAACAATTGGGAACAAACATATTTAACGGGAATGCAACACTTGTTGGAGTTTCTGTGCCCCCGTCTGCTAAAAATCACGCGGAGTGGCTATCTGACACTCAAGGAGTGTCACGTATCACTTGTTTTCCACCCTTCGTCTCGTCGAGGGTTACAACATATCTAAACGGTATCAAAATCGGCCCATTACTCAAGGAGTTACTATTGGCGGAACACCTCTCCAATAAGTAAATTTTCAAATTTTTGAATTTTTCTTAAAATTTTCCCACTACGCAAAAAAAGAAGGCCCGTGCACCCCTACTATCTCTCGAGAGCTATCGATTAAAAAAGACCCCATCCAAATCGGATGAGAAATGAGGCACGAAAGTGAGTGGCGAAAGTTTTGATCGGTAGCAGCTTCACTATAGCACTCCGCCGCTTTTGGGGTCGGAGTGCTAACAAGCTTTGTGTAAAAACTCTGACACCACGTTGGCATCAGTGTAAACTTGAGAACGTGTGCGCGATAATGTGCACTGGATAGTGAAGTGCCGCTAGACATTTAGTCGACAATCTGGCGGGGTATTGCCACAATTGGTCTTGGATTTGTTCGTGGTACCAGATCCACATATGGATCAGAAAATTCGCCGCAGGCACACTTTGCGCTTATAATTGTGGTAACTGATCCATAAATGGATCAGAGAAATTCGCCGCAGTGCAATATAAGCATCTAAATGAGACGACGCGATATTGAAAAGAGAATAAATGGGACGACGCCCTATTGTAAGGGGCATAAATGGGACGACGCCCCACTCTTTTGGGCTTAGGGCCTGAAATTGTCGAAATTTGGGAATTTTAACAATACCCTTGAAAATATCCCTAACTTCATTAGTTATAAAATTTGAAACTATTTGCTAAATACTTGGCACACTATGCTCGATACATCCGTGCAAAGAACTTTTGAAATTTAAGCTGTTTGAAATTGTCGAAATTTGGGGATTTTAACAAAACCCTTGAAAAATCCCAAATTTCGTTGATTATAAAATCAGAGACTATTTGCTAAATACTTGGCAGACTCTGCTCGATCCATCCGTGCAAAAAAAGTTTTCAAATTTAAGCTGTTTAAAATTAGTGAAATTTGGCAATTTTAACAAAACCCTTGAAAATATCCCTAATTTCATTAATTACAAAATCTAAAACTACTTGCTAAATACTTGGCAGACAATGCCGGACACAACCATGTGAAGAAATTTTGAATTGAAATCTTTTGAAATTGTGTATATTTGGCAATTCTGACAAAAACCTTGAAAATATCCCTAAATTTGTTAATTATAAAATCTGAAACTATTTGCTAAATACTTGGTAGACTATGCCCGACACAACCATGTAAAGAAAATTTATAATTTAGGCCGTTTGAAATTGTTGAAATTTGGGAATTTTGGCAATAGCCTTGAAAATATCCATAATTTCGTTAATTATAAAATCTGAAACTAGTTGATAAATACTTGGCTGGTATTTTAGGGCGCTTTTAATTTAATTCAAGAGCGCTTAGAAAATATACATTGCGCTTTTAAAAATGAACATACCGCTTTTCTTTATAGCCTCCGGAAAAATGACAACGCGCTTTTAAAAATGAACAATGCGCTTTTAAAAATGAACAACGCGCTTTTAAAAATGAACAATGCGCTTTTAACTTGAACATGCCGCTTTTGACAGCAGCTGGACCGAAAATTGCAAACCGCTTTTAAATTGAACAAGCCGCTTTTAAAATTGAACAAACCACTTTTAAACTGAACAAACCGCTTTTAATTTGAACAAACC